>WJEZ01000043.1:0-64573 GCA_009869925.1 Thalassaphorura encarpata
TAGTCATTTTCTCTTCTGATTAGACTTTTGGAAGAGCAATTTTTTAGTGAGTAGGAGCTTCATAGACATGATTTTGTTTCTTTTTTATGCTAGCTCACGACCATTCTTCCCCTCTCTTAGTAGTTTGGAAAATATCTAAGCAATGTAGTGGAGACTTGAGTTTTTATGAGTTACTTACATTAGTAGATTGTGTGATTGTCTCGTTGGTCTCTCGCCCATGTGAGTATTAGCCACACATTCACTTCGGTAGACAGTAGATGATGTTTTACTACCTTATGTAATACATAGTGGTTCCGTATGTAGTCCGTCATTTCCTCGGTCCATGTATTTGGCAGGACTTGGGCTACTTCTCTCAATAACCGTTTCAGCTAAACCTAAGTTTTCTCTACAGAGTGTCCCAAGAATTTCCTCGTCCTCTGACCTTGTGTACCAATGTAGTTCTGTATCACCCAAAAATATACCATTGCTACGAGAATTTGTCATTTTGAGCTGGATCGGAAAGGCGGGCCATAGAAGTTAAGTTTTGACAAGGGCGTAAATTTTGGGGCACTTGGTTTCTTTTAGTAGTTCCTTCCTCATGTGTTATTTCTAACCCGTTCCTTTCTCCGTTGCCTGTTGTTAGGTACCTGGAAGTTCCTTTTTTAAGAGTCATTCTGACAAAACTTGCCACATATTATGGTCGATTTCAGTTGGGAAATTACACGAAAGTTTTTTTTTCTGGGAAAGAGAACAAAAATAGAAAGATGTGAAGTACACGGTACATATGTAATGGAGAAAAGTCCTGGGAACATAACCCCCTTCATGCTCCCTACATTAGACATATGAGCTGGAACGGATATTGAGAACTAGACGTCCTGCCACTCCTATGGTTCCTGTCTTAAGGTTGACTACATACGCACAACCTTACATTAATGTATTTGAGAAGTCGGAAAAGTCTTAGTGCAAAAAAATATTCCGTAGGCCAAAGTAGTATTGTAGTAGTAGTAGTAGTAGTAGTTTTTAGTCCTTAGAGTAGAAAGTTTGAGTGTGAGTCCTTAGTTTTTTAGATTTGATAAACTACTTAGGTTTCTTTATCATCCTCCTCTTTTCTTTTTTTAAATGTAGATACAATTTCCTTGGGAATTTTCTCCCTATCCTCTTCTCTTTCACTCACTTTCTTATTTCCCATCTTGACAAATGGCATATTCCTTCGCTTTTTACTTGTCTTTACGTTTTTATTTATTTTTTATTCCTTTCTCCATCTCTCCAAGTGCTTGCCAATCTTGGACAATTTAGGGAGGAGTGTAAAACCCATATCCACAATAATATGAATTGCTTTGCTCTGGGAATGGGTTGAGTCGTATGATTCACATTGATTTAGATCTTTTGCTGATTCGATTCTCACCCCCGATTTATTTCACTCCTTGATTCATGGAGCTCTCAAATTGTGCTCAATTGGCACTTCATTGATTGAAAGGCCCAAGGAACAGCTTTCTCTCGCTCTTCCTTTTCTTTAAAAGGAAACGGAAGCGTAGTAACGTCAGGATTTTTTGATTTGACGCCAAGTGTCGAGACATAAGCCCTTCCTTTTCTTGAGAGATTGGATTTATTAGAATTAACGATTATGAGGAAGTAATTGAGAGTTTATAATGTGGCTGATCACCTACAGGAGCAAAAGATCTAAATCTTGTGAAGAAAAGTATAGTCTCAACTCAACTCCTCCCTCTCAAGGTAGTAAAGCCTTTTACAGATATTTCCTTACCTTTACGGTTTTTTTCTTGGCTAGCACTACTACTCCAACATAGTTTTTCCTTGGGATTTAAAAAATCATTGCCCATCGTCCGTTTTGCTTCCTCCGATAAGACGACACTCGTTCTCAAAGCCTTTTCATGTGTGAAACCTGAAGGGGTTTATGCGATGATTTATGGGTTGGCTGGCTCAGATCCGAGCCCCAGTCATCTTACCTTAAACACGATCCAATGCAATGTTTGAAAATCAACACGTCCTGAGTTTCTTTTTTGCGGACAGAACGGGCATTGAGCCGTGTTCCAAAGCATTTGGATGCTTCAGGATTTTTCGAATTCCTTCATGGGAGAGCCCTATCTTGAGGAATGTTTTCACTTCGATAGAGTTCAAAGAAAATTAAATGAATTTGTACCCATCTCCCTTCTTCCTCCATAAACCTTTTCCCTCCCTGTGAATCTACCTATTATCATTCCTCGGTTTATTGGGCTGCTATTTCTGTTTTCTTAATTTTCTTCCTTTGCCAATTCAGAGTTTAGGGTGACGACGTTGTGCCACTAAAACCTCACTCAGCTAATGAAATTAACGAATCTTCACATGCATAGCGAACAAAATTTACGTTTTATGTTCTTCACGGAATTGTTGACTTTATGAGGAAGTGAGCTCAGTGATCGGCACCCTATCTGAATTTTACATTGGAAAGCGTTACATTATGTTTTACTCGGTACACATGGATTCATTTTACTTGTGCACATTTGCATATTACGTTCCGTTGTAGTGAGTAAATGCCTGCCTGGACTTAGTTATGGATAAGCGGTCGATCGGATACATTAATGAATTTTTTTATTATTTAAAAAATTGGTATAAAATGAATTGGCTAACATTTAATTTTGATTTGTTTTTATTTGTGCGTGGATTTGACAGGTTTTCCTGCAGCGGCGTATGCAGCATATGCAACTGGACGTGGCTACAGTGGATATGCCGGCTTTGGGCTACCCTACCCGGGTAAGTAAGGCTTACACTAACCGAATAACGTCAGTATATTCCAAATAAATGTAAAAAGCTTATCTTCAACAAATAATACCTAGGCTTTGATTTAATCGGAATATAAAAGAGAACCGCTATCCTCACTACTCATTCCCGGGTGTTCCCTCGAATCCAAACGAATTGTTTTAATATTTAATGGCTCCTTTGAATGGTTTTGCAAACCATGGCTCAGAATAAAATCTCTTGTTTTATTCACAGGGATTTTCACATGTCTTAGAATGAAGGAATTTTATGAGCAAAACTCAGTTTAGTTAGTTTACAACCTTATGATTATTTGTAGACCATTGGTCAACCATCCATTTTGGAATGAATGTCTCAACTTCAATTTTTTTAGATCAATTTCTAACATAGTGGTCGATACCTCTCCACTGGGGATTAATTACCTTTATTGGAGATAATTTCCAGAGCCCAAGCGCTTGGGTGTTGCTTGTTCAGACTGAATTGATTAGTGGGTTAAGTACATACCTGCGATCAATAACTAAATAAAATAAGTAATAATAGGATTGAAAATTTACATCCAACATATTCTGAACTTATTTTATTAACTGAAACCAAAAGTTCATATATTGCAAATAAATGCAAATATACCTGAAAACTTATCAGAAAATTAACAATTAAAACTGAAGAACAACGGTAAAATTAAAAATGAATAAAAATGGTAAAACTAAGAACAGAGGTTGACTTAGGTTCAGGTAAATATTTAATTATTAAATATTTACCTGAACCTAAGTCAAATGACCTGTCCCGAAGTGGATAATCGTCTTCCATTTTGCTGAGGCCACTTCGAATCCGTTGTCTTCTTTTAGGAAGGCCAGGTCAGAGTCAGAGTCAAAGTAAGAGTTGAGGAAGACGAGGGTTATCCAATGTAATGGTATGTGTGTAGTGAAAATGAGGAACAAAGAAACGGGCAATGAATCAAGCAGTCTCATCCTCCCCACATTTCCTTTTCTATGCTGCTTTCTATGGTCCTTTGAGTCAGTTGAGTTCAAATTCAAAAAATACAATTCATAACAAAATGTCAACATCAAAATCATCCAGTGATTAATATTATTATTCAAATTTTGTTCTAAAGTCATTAACCCGACAGGTACCCATTTATGTCTACCTTACCCCCTCGACTGTCTCTACTCTATGAAACTGTGAATATGAAAAGATTTTCTCCGTCCCAATTAATCAAACTACTCTTCTGCTCAATTCCTGCATACACACAAACTTGAGGCAGTGATTCAGTGCTGAATTGAATTGAATTGATGGCAGAGGAATATAAAAAAAGTACCCTTTAACGAACGAGTGAGTCAAAAAGTGCTTCCTGACAAATGAAAATCTAGCAATTGGGCTAAAATAACTTTCCATCATGGGTCATAAAAAGTGTGAGTGAGGTGAAAGGAAGGAAAAGAAGGAAGGAGACAGACAGACGGGCGTAACTAACTACCCACCCAATGATGATGGTACTTAAAGAGTTGTTACGTATGAGTGGTTTTGATTTGGAAGTAATTTTTCTATGTTGTAAGATGGGCAGCGGGGAAGTATGTACAAGTTATGAGAGTGTATGAGAATGGGATATGGAAGTATGAGTGGAGTCGGAAGATCATGACATCTAAATGTCCCATACATCCATATGTAGATGCGAGGAGGACAGAAAGAGCGTAAAATTATTATTATTATTGTTACGGGGAGGATTTTATCGGGAGAAATGATGGCGGAGTGCATTTTGAGGAGTGGAACAAATTATTTGTTGCCGCTTTCTCTGCTCTTCTCATTCTTTTGAAAGCTCCCTTGAATGCTCCAATCTGAATGTTTTATGGGCGGTAGTTATCGTTAAACCTTACCTTACAATTCCTATGATTTAATTTTACATCTCCCATACGTATACATAAAGACATATACAGGTCCATTGCAATCACTACTCATCCAGTTTATTTTTTATGGAGAAAAATATATCTATTTAATATATACTTGTCGCTCTCAGACTCTTTCCCAATCTCCATCTCATTTAGTCTGTGGTCTCCTCCTGAAAAAATAATTTCTGAAGAGAGGGGAATGTGGAAAAGAAGTGCAGATGCCTCAGTGTAGTGAAGATTTAAGGCGAGGGAGCCTTCTTTCTTAAATAATGAGGACACTGTTAGAATTCTCATAGTCATTAGGTATTCTCCGGACTTTGGTGTCCTGAAGGGATGTTTATGTAATGTTATTCCACCTTCCCACCTGATAAAGTGAAAGGATGGAGAAAGTAATGGATTCTCCTTGCGAAGGACTGTCCGTGTAGACGCATGGTTGGATTGAGCGTGGCCAGGCATGTAGATTGTTTCAACATCGGAAGACTCTCTGCCCCAGAGATCTGTGGTTACTCAGCTGTGTTTTTTTGCCTTGTGTGTATTTGGACTCCCCATTATTTTCGTCTCTCTCTTTAGCCAAGTTTCTTATGAGAGAGCGGAAGGGAAAGGTTTTAGAATTGGATGAAGGAAGGAAGCTAGCTCTGCCTTAGTCTCTGTGAGAGGTGAGCTCTGTGTTGTCACGAATCATTAGTATCTCTCTTGGCCCAAGGAAGCGTGGAGCTACAGGCATGGTTGAATTAGAACTAGGTTCTAAAAGGTTTTGCTTCTTGAGCTTCTGTTTCTGCAACTATGGGGCTAGTGTTGTCTAAATCATTTGGAGAACAGAAGAATAGGTTTAAAACATGGCTCAACTCTTCCATGTAGATGCAATTTAGTCAATTTGAATGAGAGGACAAGAGATTGTAGTAAATAATATTATATTAAGAAGTATGTGTGTGTGAATGTGAGTTTGGGAGAAAGTCCATGGGGATTGAAAGGATTAGGGGCTAAGACAGTGAAATTTGTTGGAAGGCAATGTTGTAGAGGGATGGTTTGTTTGAGTGGATGTGGATGGTTGAGTAGAGGTAGACATAGCGGTTAAGTAGGTATGAGCCCTACATACATTAGTTAGAGGAAAGGAATGTTTGTCGCAGAAGTGGTTGGTTGGTTTGGAAAGGGCTGACTGAGTCAGAGTTGCATTACTTACTCCTAAAAAGGAGTTTGGGCTTAGTAAAGGAGATTCTGTCTGAGACGATGGGAAAAGGAGAAAGCGTGTAAGGATGGAAATGGAAATGTAGAATAGATTTGAAATGGTGAGAGAGGTTTTGGGTCCTTTCTAAGGTTTTGGGGTTTTTGGGTGTGTGGTGTTCCAAAATCGATTTTCGACCTCTTCCTTGTAAAATCGCATGCATGGCATCATCAGCTTCTCCGCCGTGGCGGTAGTAGGGAAAGGAAGGAAGGAAATGTTGGCTTGCCTTCTTCTTCTTCCCTTCACTTGACTTGCCTCTCAGTAATTTTCCCTATCTTCTTCTTATTTTGGAGGAAGGAAGGAAGGACCCGGGAAAGAAGAAGACCTCCATCCTATCCTTGTGACACAAAGTCTACATCTTCTTCTTGGCTCGGGCGCGGATTGAAGAAAGTGTCTCGTCAGGGGTTTTTGCTCTCTGAGTCACCTTATGTTTATGCTATGTGTCTTATCTCTCTTCAGTCCGATCTAACTCTTTAGAACAAGTCCAAAAACCATTGGACCAGACCGTCCCACCATCACCAGCTTCACTTTCATAATCATTCATAGAGATGAAATGGGAGGAAGAAAAGTATTGGGAAGAGATTGTGATTGTAGAAGACCCAACTCGAGTTGGTCCAAGCCAAGCCAACCAGATTTCTTCTTTTGTTAGTGTCATTGTCATTATATCTTCTATTCTTTTCCAACAACCAGAATAGGACGACCGAGAAAATAGTTGGACTTTTAGTTTTTGTTCCACTCTCCGAGGTTTTTTTTTTCTCGATCACTTTACTGGCTCTGCTCTTGGTTTATCCTCCTTCTAAACTTTTTCCCCTTCTCAACTCTCCTTGTTGACTTGAGAAAGAGCTGTCCTAATATCAATATCCCAAATTACTTGGAACGGGTTTAAGGTCTCAGATTCCTTGACTGCTGCTGCCCTTCTGTGTTGGAATGGAATGGAGGGCATTTGTACGTAGAGAAAGAAGAAGGAAATAGGTTTTGAGTTTTGGAAGATGGGATGAGAAGCCATTCTGAAGGAAGGACAGAGACTCTCGTCCCATTCTTCTCAGCTTGACATTTAGTAAAACCCATTGAGCCCCTCTTTCTCCCAATTGAAATGTCCAAACCGCTCCTGGTTCTCTCTGTCTCTTTATTACAATGCTCTCATTTTTGACAATTCACCAACTCTCTGTCATAGAATTCAAACGGTTTGGATGGGTGGGTTTAAAAGTCCATAATTACTTTTTGTTCTCTCCTATTCATTATGAAGGAAGGAGGAAAATTACAAACACAAATTCAACTTTTTGGATAGATTGACGTGACATTTATGAATGAAGGGATGAATGGGAACTTGTGTAGGAAGTTGATTCACTCAAACAATGTACACGCCAATTTCTGTCTCCTTTGATTTTTCCTATCTACTTCTTCGAATTAATTGAGTGCAGAGAGTAAAGTTTGGGTTATTTTCTCTTGGCAGCTGTGCCTGGGCTCTACCTTATCCTATGTGCGTGAGAATAAAATTTGTTGAAATCAATATTTTGACTTGGAATTATGTGTGTCAGAGATATATATTATCCTTCCTGTCGGGCGGTCGGTTTTCTCCTATCGACTCCTTGGCTGTTGGCTCTTGTGGTGTGAGTCGATTCGATTTTCCTCCCTGGTCATATTATATTGAAGGGCGGAGTAGGATACGCTAAAATAGCTTTTTGAGATTTTACATTACGTGAAAGTATAATGCCGACAGTTGCAAATGCAAATTGACCGTATCAATCATGTTGTCAGTTCAGTTTTCGCTTCAATGAAAAGTGAATGTTGAAATTCTCTTCTTCGACCAGACTCATGTATTATAAGGAAATGGGTCTGTGCATATATTGAGCATAGCTCTAAACCCTAAGTCCAACATGGATGGAAGGAAGGAAACTATGATACGTTCGTCGTATGTAGATAGCTAGAGTGGAAGGTTTTAGATTCCATTGTACTTTTGGACAAGTAGGTAAGTAGTTTTTGGGGTGGGACGCTCGGAGCTAGCTAGCTCTTGGAGGCTTTAGTTGTGATGGAAAGTTTAATCGCAACTTAATGTTACAGAGTTCAAGGGAAGGAAATAATAGGAAATTCAGGCAGCAGCAGGGTTGAACTCAAGTGGTAAAAACCAAGTCACTGTAGAGCTCAACTCTTGTTTGACTTTCCCCGTACGTTTTATTCCTCCTTCATTTTTATGGAGAGTGAATAAAAATCTGAGAGTACAATAATACTGAGGATTGAGTCGAGTAGTAGAATGAAATGAGCCCTCATTATTATTTTTCCATCCATGGTGAATTGGACATTTTCTTATTATATTTCGTGGAGCTGACATCGCATGTTTGAGAAATCTCATTACGATCATCTCATTAACCCTTGAATCAAATTCTTCTTCGTCTTTCCTCCATGACCATAGACAGAGCTGAGATTTGGGTAACTAATTGGAACGGAGAACTAAGAAGTGGAGTGAATGTATAATCCGTTTGTCTTCATGTCTAAAGGTACCAAGTGTTGGAAGAGTCGAGTCGAGTTGAGTGGAGTCAGCCTTCGGTTCATCTCACCTGTCACATGAACCCGCCTCTTTGAGGCTAATTATAATTATTATTATGGGCAGGGATCCAGCCATACTCTGTATGTATGTGTGTGTGTGAGGCCTCAAGGGATTGAGGTTAGGTTGAGGCGGAGGCTAGCTAACCTTTCAATTTTTATTTCTGGCTCAACATTAAAACTCCATAAGAGTTGTTGGTCCATGGTTCATCTCTGCCCCGCTATGAGTTGACAATCAATGTGTTTTGGATCACCTCCATCCATATCTCTAGTTTTAGTCTTAGGTGGGCATTGTAGATTGGAATGAATGTTGTTGTGGAGAACGGAAGGAATACTAATGACTTCTTCACACAACTCGAGATTCAGGACTTTAATGAGGATCATCAAAGACTCATTTGCATTTGAAAATTGAATTTGTTGAGTTTCGAAACAGGAGGAGGGACACACACACACGGTAAAAGGGAATGGAAAGGATTCACACAGACGAAGAGAGTAAAATTGAAGTGACTGATAGTGACACGCGCGTGGCACAGCTGGGCATGACTCTCCTCATCTCTTTTCCCTTTCCTTAAATTTCCGTTTCTCTGCCTCGACTAACTCCAAAACTTCATGAAAGATTTTCCTTCAACATGAGCGAATTGTATAAAAATGTTTTAGAAATGTCTTTTGGGACGAGGGAATAATTTCTCTTCAGGAGCGCTAGCGCCCGGGTAGCAAAACCTTGGGCTTCACCAGGTGCAGCAAGCCCAGGGAATGGCACATGCTTTATTTTACTCGTGACAGTTTTGCACTCAGCCAGCCAGGCAGGCACAGGCAGGGACTGTGGTTGGGAGCGACAAGTTTTTTTTGAGCAAAACTAAAATGAAGAAAATAAGTATAGTGGAAGAGTTGGAAGGAAGGTTGCACTGCACAGACAGAGAAGTGCATTACTCATTTAGGACTAGTCATGAGTCTTATTTCTGCTCTCTTCTAACTAAACTCCTTACCCAAAGGTGTATTCAAAGGAACAAAAATAGCTTTGTCTAGATCATAAAGAGAAGAAGAATAAGAAACCGACTATTTTACTTTCTATTCTAAAGCCGCTGCTCCAGTCTTCCCATCTCAAACTCACTCAGACGTCTTTACATACCCGCTGCCCTCGTACTTGTATTGATGATGCTGATGTACTCTTGTGTAATATTAGATCAGAAACAGAATAGAATACTAATGCAACTACGAACGACTCGTTTACACTTACATTAGTTGCTATTATTGGCTAGACGTCATTTAAGACCACGATGTAATCACGAGTGAGGAATCTTTGCTGCATGGGTTCATACAATGTGTACTTAGTGGATCTTACGTATTAATGTTTAGATAAATTCAATTTGTCACTTTTAAATCTTATTTGGCACACACGTTCTATTCAGTCAAAGGATTGAGACATAGGGAAAACGCATCGGACGGAATATAAGAAACTTTGCTCGTTAAAACGATCGAATGCCTTAAATGAATCAACTTTTCAAATCTTTTTTACAAACGTTAATTTTTTTTAAATTTCTGAAAATACATTTGAAATTTAACTTTGAACGCAAACGTCTTCCCTTGATCTCTCTCTCTCTCTCTAAATTTATTTTTCACTTTTGATCCCATTTGCATTACGAGTTGAACCCATTAGCAATTTCTACGAGTGGACGAGATGTAGAATATGAATAAATTATAACCTTATATGATAATGGAGGATTAGACCTGGATTAGGTACGACATTATGTAGGGATTTGGAAAGAATATAAGTTAGTTGTGTAAGCATAATCCTAATAATTGATTAGCAGTAATTAGATGTAAAGAATTAGGGTTTACCTTTACCTTTTACTAATTGAGTAGTCAAACATTTTAGACACTATAGAGATTTGATACGACTTACTTGAAATGGTCTTAGCTTTAAAAAAGAAAGAAAAGAAAAACACCTTCTATTGATGGGTGCTAAGAAGATGATGATGTGTACTGGGTTCATACAGGCCAAAAAGTCATTTTGTGTAACTTAAAAACATGTGTGGATGCATATGTGTTTATTCACTCCTCTTCAAGTGTTTCACTTCAAGTGAGAGAGGACGAAAAAAATTCTATTACTACTGTCTTTTGTCTCTGGCGCTATGAATGAGTTCATATGTTACTTTTTTTCCTTCTATCTCATACATCCATGTGGTTAGAAGTGTACTAAATATTAAGCCATACATAAATTCTAAAAATATGCTGAGTTGTGCCGGCGCAGCGACCCAAAGAGAAGGGAAAAGAGTAGAAGAAGGATTATATTATCAGGAGAGAGTAATTTTGCAAAAACAGAGAATGAGGGCAGAATGAGGACTACTACTCCATACGTTGGCCCTTTGCAGATTTTTGTCTTGCTTTGGAAAGGTTTCACCATAAAATGCAACAAGCACTGTTATTTTGTTATTCGTTTTCCCCGTGGTTGGTTTTTTTAAAATTAACAACCTCTTTTCTCATCAATTGAATTTCTTCTTCAAAAAATCATTTTCTTTTCTATTGGGTCAGGCGTTTGATTTAAAGGCAGGAAAAGGAATTTTTATTCCTATCTTTATTTTTGGGACTTGTTTAAATTTATATTTTGTAAGAAATAGCCAAGATTCACACTTACAAGAAACCATGTATACGAACCTGTCTTTCATTGATCGAGTCAGAATATTATAATAATTTTTAATTTGGTTATACATGGAATCTAAAAAAATGTTAACATGGAATATCCTGTATATTGAATTCAAATGCTATTGATTGGTGTAAAATACTGGAGGAATGACTTATTTGAGTATTATTTGCTTTTGCTTTGGAATTGTGGAGTCATTCATTGTTTACTTGTGATGAGAGAAAAAGACAAGAAAAAATTTGATGAATAAACAAGTTAATTCTCAAGAATGATTAGAAGGGGCTTTGTCATTTCATAAAAAATTAGAATTAGCGATCCTACGGGGGAATTGAAGTAGTTTGTAGTCAGTTGACTGACCAAGAGTATTTTGTGAGTACCTTAGTCCCACCCAGTCCAGATACTACGACTACTACAATGACTGACTGTTGAGCCAGTTCAACTCCAACTACTTCTTCAGCCTTCCACACTAAAATGACCTGAGAGAAAGAAGTTGAGGAAAATTTTGTATCCTTTCTAGGTAAATCCCGTCTCTATTCATCATCTCTATTTTATAGTTTTCTTTGTAAATCGTGTGTTGATCATTGATGTTTGTATTTTAACGGCATCCTAGGGTTAGTAGTACAGATTTAGTCGAGCCTTAAACACAAAACAAAATGTTGTGACGATGGTTTTTTTGGTTTGGATTTTTGTTGGACTTTTTGTTTCTGTAACTCTCACCACACCCTATTAAAATATTTTTGTTGTTTCTCCAAATTAGTTTTCTTAGATTAGTTAGGTAGGCTTTTTGGAATGTTAAATTATTTTAGTCAGAATCTTTTCTTGAGAGTCAGAACGCCCGAGTTTCTTGTTGTAAAGAATTATGATACTTTGTCAGCATTGCGGTTGCTTGACAGAAAAGCGATGTCGACAAGTTTTCTGGGCTGTATTTAATTAAATCCCTCAAGTTGTTAATTTGGGCCTTTTTAAAGAAAGTTTCCAACTGAGAAAAAGGGGATAAAGTCTGAATTTTGTGAGTTAATCTTGGGCCCGTTCTTTTAGTTTTTTTATATGCTCATGGGGTTATCCTTACGTCTTAGACAAGTTGGAAGAAAGAGTGAGTTGAACACAGTGAAAGTTGGAATGCCTGTCTTCTCGGCTTCCCTTCTCTTCCTTTTATCCGCTCAGTTGCACAATCTCCCTCAAGTCAAGTCTTATCATATCAACCACTTGTTAGGAAAAGAGAGCTCGAATAATTTTCGGGACAATTGGAAAGGTTTCTGAGGGCCGGAAGGCTAGAACATTTTCACATTTCACGCTGCAGTCCTTTTCCTCTTTTCAGACTTTCCTCACTCGCACACATATTGTTGGGTTGAATTTGAGCAATTTGCTCCAACTCCTCTTCGTATCCTAAATTCTAACGAAAACTACTTGTAGATGGGCCCACGACGCCTCATTTTGATCATTATGGTTCAAGTTCTTTCAGCTACACTTTCAAAGTCCTACACTGCGCCATACCACACCTTAGGATTTTTTTATCTTATTATAATAGGGACGTTATAGATAGTCAAACGTCTTTTGCGATTTTCACATCATTACTGGATGTACAATTTTTGCTTAAATTATTTTTAGTTAACGCAACGTAACAAATAAGAAACAACGTAATTAACGTATTAGGGCTCAGTGGGGTTTAAACACTAAATTCAAGAATACAAACATTTGTTGTATGCATTGGGGAAGTCACGACTGCTATGTTGCGGAAATAAGGTCGCAATTATTCCCTTGGGCTGAATATTTGTCAGTTTTTTTAGGTAGGAATTGCAGACTTTATGTCGAATTGAAACGTTGAAAACCCATTGTATGGTTGTTGAGAGTGCGGAAAGTCAAAGTGGTTGAAATACTTTTTGTTTCATCCAAGAAACACTTGTATTTTTTGAAACATGTCTGCAAACGGAGGGAGAAAGTTGATAATGATAAAAACAGAGTGGCTCTCAAGAGTTCATTCATTCATAAATCGTTTCGTTTCCTTCTTTTCCCCCATTTTCATCCATAGTATCACCCATCAAGGAATGTGAGCATCTAGAAGAGTTGAGTTTTAGCTGGAAAATGGAAACGAATTGAGTTGATTTAGTTTTATAGTCTTCTGGTTTTAATAATCCCTTCTTCTGCTCTATATAATTAAATAGTCTGAGCTCCTAGCTAATTAGATAGACTTTTAGGAGGAGTGTAAATTTTGGAGTGGAGTGTAGTGTACCTTCTATTTAGAAATACCTTTGGACTTGTGCTAAGTTTTAGATTGGTTATTTATGGTACAATTGTAATCCATTGAGGCGAAATTTATTTGTACTTGTTCCTAGATTTGATTTTGAGAACATGATTTGTGTAGTCGGTGTAGCGTAATGTGATGCAAGTGAGTGTGACCAAGTGTTGTTGTGGATTAACCCATAAACAAAATTCTCTAGTAGCCCTACATTACCTGTCTTTCCTATTTACCTTTTAGAAGAGCTAAGTAGGTACTTATTCGACTGGGCGTTCCATGCCATTACTTACTGCTACAACTACACCTAGAGTATTAACTTTCGTGTACGTATGTATGATTTATACAAAACCAAGAGGACCTTGCTAGCTAGCTAGCTGCCTAGCCTAGCCCTTACTTAGCTTTTCCTCTGTATTCATAACTATTTTGATACATATAACAAATTTTGAGCTTGTACTGTGGTCAAAAGCATGGGTGACTTGAATTTCTCCTCTTCCTTCGTCTAGGTTCATGAAACATGAGCCATTTTCCAATGTGAAATGCAAAATTACTAGGAGAGGACTGATACTTACTATACAAGGCTAGGATTTAGATACTAGATGCTGTAGAGTGAAAATAGATGAGTTTTAGTTTGTCTCACGTACATAAGCAGAGGAGGGTTGTTTGTGTAATGGAGAAAATAACCAAAGCAAATGCATAATACAACGTAAGTCATGGACATAATATGAGCGGTTTTGCGGAGCACAAGCCTGCCTCGATTTCTCTCGCTCTAGTTCCAAACAAGAGTCAAGTTAACTGTGACCCGACCCGGGTTTTCTCTTCATACGTACACACACACGGTTGGATGGATAGATGGATGGCATTTTACTAATGACCATTTACCCCCCTCTGCACTCCTCGTGTGATACATGGGACGTTGAGACAAACTAAATCGGTGTGACTCTTATTTTGATTCTGCTGGGAAAACCAAAACTAATTTTAATGTTGAAGCTTCATTTCTCCTTTTTGGTCATTAGTTGAGTTGAGCTACTCCCATTACTTACTCTCACTATTTCCCCACATTCCAATTCTTTGGGTTTTAGCAATGGGGAATTAAAATTAGAATTTCCTTTGATTGTTGTTTTACAGGGTTTCCAAATTATGGATATTTCCCGGCGGCACCAGCTGTGCCTACAGCCACCACTAATGTTGCTGACCGAGCAAGTATTGCGGCTGCTGCTGCCGCCTCAGGATATTACGATTATGCTACTGCCCAAGTATGTAACTTACATGTAATATAAACTAAATGCTAAATTTAAGATGTCTACTCCACTCACGAAGAGCCCATTTCTTGTGTTTCCTTCAAAATTCCAAATGAAATACTCGAATCTTGTTTAGTACTTTCCTGCCATGAACCAAGGTTGATTATATTCTATCCCTTGGATTTTTAAATTAGACGTTAACATTTTTCACGGGATTTGAAAATAATGGAAACACGAGGGATAGTCTCTGAGTGTTGTGGACTCATCCTGGGTCTTGGGTTTTACTTTCCATGCATTTCATTTTTGGAAGTGAGTAAGTAAGTAAGTAAGTAAGTAGGTATCCTCTTTCAAGTCCAAAAACTCTTCCCGAGTTGTTACCCTCTAACACAACACACACAAGGCGGTTGGAGTAATCCAATTATTTCAATCCTTCCTTCCCAGCTCATGGGTTGGTATAAATATAAAGGAATCGTTAGAGGAGAGAGAACCTTCTTCTTCTTCTCTCAACCAAGACTTCTTCTCTTTGAGGAGTTAGGAAAGGACTCTGATGGAAGAATCCCTTCAATCCTGTACTTGAGAAAAGCTTTCTTCTTGGCTAGATTTACCCCCACAAAGTATAGGCAGAGTCCTAGTCCTCCTGTTATGGGGTAGATTATCCAACTTCTTACTTATTCCACTTACTTACTACTTTGAATATTATGTTGGAGAAAGTTTCATTCATGAAGGGGAAAAAGTATTATGTGCAATTCCATCCAAAGATTTTTTCCCTTGCCTACCTACCTGTGAACTCATACTTACACTTCCAAATTCAATGCAAAGTTTTTTTCTTTCCCTACATTTGCACCCCATTGAGAAATATTGAGATTCAATGAATTGGAGGATTTTGATGCTGAATCAAATATCCATTCCATTACCCCTTGGGCTTCATTGTATTTATTCTAAGGATTTCAAGTTATTATGTAATATATATAAAAATGGAACTGATGGGGTTATCTTGGGATGTTGTTGTTATGCGGTAGTTTTTCGGATTGCAGGCCAGTCTGCGGAATGAAAATGCGGGGAATCCTGCGGTGAATAATTCAACTTTATCCAGGGACATGTCAGGGCGTCCCACACAGCGTGAGTAATTTTTTTTACTTTGCTACTACTTATTGCTAAGTCTAGTTTTTAAGCTCTGTGTGTTAAGAAAGTCAAAGATCTGAATGAATTGAATGAATTATTATGTGATAAGTAGAAGGGAAAGAATTAAATGTTTTTTTGTTTTTGTCCGCTTAGATTTTTGTGAAGGTTTAAAGGAATGCTGTTTTTTTAAATGTGGGAAGGAAAGAACAGTTTTTTCCGTTCATGTTGTAGAAGTCCTATTTGTTATTGTAATGTTTGTTTTACAGTTGACGTAAACGGGCAGCTGACACCCAATAACAATACTCCGTTGTTAACACAGGCGCTGTCAGGTCAGTATTTCTTGTGAGAATATTAATTTGCTTAATAAATATGAGTCAGGAGGACAGTTTTTCTTTCAAACTGAATTAACATGGTTGGGACGAGGAGTAAAAAGAGAAGGGTTATTAGTTATGAATATTAATGTGGTTGGATAGGTGTGCAAACAAGAGTTAAAAAATGAGTGCAGGGGAAAGGAGATACGAAACACATCTTAATTATTAAAAGTAAGAAGAATTTTGTTTTAATTTTATCCATGTTATGCTTTTGCATGCCTGGAGGAGAGAATAAAGTTGTTGCTTTCGTTTCCTTTTCACTGGCGGTGTGTTTTGAAATGTGGAATATCTTGTTGGGGAGCAAAATTATTTCTAAGAACTGGATCCCATTTCCACGGGTCCTTATTCGTTGATCGAATTTGGATTTGTGGGGAGAAATTAATTAATCATTCTAAGCTTTGAATGCAAAAGAAGTGTATTATGGAAACGAGTTTCTGTGTGTATGTGTGTGTGAATAGATTTACCTGTAGAGAGGGAGAAAATAAAACTTGTAAAATCCAGTCATCCACAACTTTAATTTGTGAGGAAATGTATAGGTAGTCTTGAGTACGGAAGAGTGTGGGTGATTGTGAGGACTAGTTTAGATTTCTTGTAATAAATAAGACTTTGATGAAGGGTCTGTCACATGCGGAAAAAGATTAATGAGCAAAGTTCATTCTAATTATTGCTTAGTAATCAGCAACTACCCGGCTGCCGGATTCGCCCCGCCTTTGTCGCCATCAAATCGGGGCTTCCCAACCCCAAATTCTCCAGGCCCGATGGACATCTACGCGGGTAGTGATGCCATAGGATACGTCCAAGCTACGTCTCCTCAGCCTTCCGGATACCCTACGCTAGCCACAGTCTCCAGGGTTAGTGCTCTTATTGCTCTTCTCCAGTCCTTGTAAAATCTCCGGGGAAAAAAGACTAACTTAACACACACACTCAAAAAAAAACCTTGATGTCTTCTCCTTCTCACGGTTCCGTTTCTCAACAGCCACGGATTTGCTAAAACAGAAAGACTGGGCTTTTCGATAGTTTTTTTATTCTTGGAAATTTGGGAAAACAATCAATTCCCTTCTAGACCTGCAAGCCCTTTTTCCATTTTTTCATTTAATTTTATTTAATGATTTGAATTTGATTGTCTTACATTTTCCTCTTCTGGGCTTTGATTGGTTTATTTATTGACTTGTCTCTTGTATGAACCCAATTTGCATGTCATCATTTGTTTCTCACTTGTTTTGTATCATAATTTACACTAACTACTCATTTTATGCGATTGTGTTTGTCGGTTATGTTATGTTGTACGAGCATCGAGTGGATTTACTTACTAATATTTTACTTCTTACTACTAACTAACGCAAGGAACAAAAGCACAATTATGCTTGCTGTTTTATTTTTTATTCTCTTATAATTTAATCCCTCACTTGTATCGTTTTGAGGCAAAAAAGCGCAAAAGGAATGTTTTTTAGAAAGAAATGTCCGACGTGACTGATTTTTTATAGTTTAAAAATTCAAAAACTCTGTGGTTATTGTAGACAGTTGACGGAATGATTTGATTTTGATTTTTGATAATGTACTACTGACTTATGTTAGGTAGGTGCTGCTAATGAGTACAATTTAGGCTAGTTAATTATCTTTTTTTATTTCGCCCCGGTATTTTTTTTATTGTATTGATTTCCACTTACTTAGAAGATTAGGGGAAAGTAATTGATGATGACGAGTGAGTAATTTATTGCTCGTATGAATTAACTAGTTTGTAGATATAATACATAAAAAAGTATGGATAAAAATAATGAATTCAATTAATGGAACATAATATCTTGATAAGTGTTATTCTCGTAAGAAAATAAGTTTTTTCCCCTGAATCTTAATGTTTGAGCTGGCTCATGTCTCAATTAAAATATTACTTTGCGAATATGATGACACGATACGTATGAGTTATGAGGAGCTTACATTAAATCCACTTCTTATAGTACTACTTTTGCCATGTTTTATAGCTGAATCTTCATTTTCAATCACCTTTGCTGACAGCTTCTGCACACGTGAGTGTAACAAATTCTTGTATTACCTTCTCATTGTCTGGATTTCATTTTGGTTTTTGTTCATCAACGCATTTTTGGCTTTAATTCTAACAACCAAATTGCCCTTCCATTCGTTTACCTAAAATATTTAATTTTGTTCGTTTAGCTTGCATCATTTTTTATTTCGGATGTGTGATACCCTGAACCATGTCATGAATGTTTTGGTTATAATTTTTTTACGTTTTTCCCATAATATCTGCACTTAATTGCACTCAAAATTAAGACTTCTCAATTTAATGCAGACATGAACAGGTAGTCCCAAACGTCAAGTATTTTTTACCTAAGTTATGTCATTGCATTCTGCATTTCCCTTCTCAACATGATATCTATTTTTTCCCGTATAAGCAGAGCAATTTAAAAGCCTGGAGAGTGAAACTACAGGAGGTGCTTGACTTTTGAAACGCATTGTTCACCTCAATGTCCTTTTGGCTTTCCCACTTGGTCCCACGTTTTTAATGAGGAAAGGCAATTAATGAGTTGTGCACCCTCCTCTTTTGCTTCAATCGATAATCTGACATAATTTCTAAAGAATTTTCACTTCTCTTCATCCCTTTTGGAATTCTCTCGTCTCCAACTGCCTAGCCTAAACATTTGAATTCTTATGTCCTCTGGTTCAATTTATTGACTGTAAGTATGATTGGTTTGATTGGACACTCGCGACTAACGCTGAATGAACTTTGGCTCGAGCTGATCCCTTCTTTTGTAAAATTATTGTCACTGGGCTTTTTTCCTTTCTAATGCGAAGTATTGAGTGATGTTTCGTTGAATTTTTCTGACTGGATTGGATTTGCCTTCCTTGGTTCATACATAATGTAACTTTTTGTGGGATCCAGTATTGGAGAATTGGGACGAGCAGGTGTTTCTTTGTACATGAATTGGATGGAATGTGAATGGAATTGAATTTGAATTGCATTGCGATTGTATTATTTTGGTTTGGTCGCTTAGTTTTTGACTCGAGTGAAGTTGTTTTACTTTGTTCTCTCTCTCCTCCTTCTTCCTACCTTGAGCATCTGGTGAGAATTAATATTCATAGTCTCCCAATGACACGTCATGTCATTCTTTTTACAGGGACCTTTGATACCTGCCGCATTCACGAACGGATATCACTAAATCCATGAGTCGACTTTATTGTCTGTTTTTTGATGACATGCACACACACACGTGTGTGTGCTTCACTCTCTCTCTCAAACCAAAATCCCCGTTAGCAAGCAAAAGCAATGTCTGTGCCCCCGTATCCCAATCTTCTCATCACATACGTACGTCGTCTACTCTCTGTCCAACCTGGGAATGGAATAACATGGAAGGAAGTTAAGAAGGAGAAAGCATTTGAGTGGGGCCTATTTACACATACATAAGCAATGTCCAACTTTCACCAACCAGCCATAGGATTCCATGTATCATCACCCACACCTAACAAAGGCAGCAAAAAAAATGAACTTGTCACTTTGTGATCTACTTTGGCCGGAAATTATATATTTCCTGTCCAAGTCAAAATAAAGTATAGCCAGGCTGCTGGAAGGAGTAAAGTGACTTTTGTGCATTTGTGTGACGATTCGTCCTTCATCTTCTTCTACAAAAAAAAACTACCTGTGCTCCGTGCGTGCTCCAAATTTCCTACTTTCCTCGTGATTCCGCTCAATTATTCATTTACAACACCATCCTACAAACCCAAGGGCATCTCCAAACAACAGTCACATACTTTGGATAGATTATTTAATTTAATTAATTTACTTAGCCATGGATTTGTTAAGTTAGGTTAGGATATTACTAAATTTTAAGTTATTTCAGCACTTGGAATCCCGTTGTGACATTTTGAGCGTTTTTTTTTTGAAATTCCGAGCTAATCAAAGGATCTCAGTCATGATGTGGAGGGTACGAACGAAGTTTGTTTTAAATTTTATGCTGTGTGGGGGGACTACCAAAGGTATACGTATTTTCACTGGGAGAAAAAGTTGATTAGAATTTTATGTCTAAGGTTTTATGAAAGGCAGAAAGAAAATTTTGAGTTTTTACTCAAGTACTACTACAACAAATGCTATGCTGCACGACTACGACTACTACTTCTACTTCACCCAAAAACTAATCCTCCCCACACCTTACCTTACCTTACATACATACATTATTTATAACAACTGCTGATTGTGAGCTGTGCCTAATACGTCTACTACTACGAGTACTTTGTGTATAGTCTCACTCTCTTATTATAAATGGAGAGAAGGAAAAAAAGTTATTGTTACCTTCAAATGTAGGAAGGCGATGAAGGGGGGAGTGTGAGGGATTCATTCAGTCAGAAAAAATGATCAAATCAAATGACACCACTCAACCTCTCAGGTAGAACGTAGAAAAAAAAGAAAAGAAAAGGTGAAATTGGACCGGGTAGGTCATGTCGGGTATTACTATATGTAAGCTACGTACAAGCTGATCCTGCTATACTGATGATGTTGACAACGATTACCGTGTTTTTTGATGTTTTTGTGAGGAATGATGATGATTCATGTTGTTGTAAGTAAATTCGTCGTGCTGTTGTGTGTGATATACTATACGTGAGGTTTAGGATAATGTGGGTGTGTTTTGGTCCGTCTGGTCTGGTCAGTCAGTTGTACATTTCTCCAAACTGCCCTCCTGCCCTGGGCAATAAACCTAACATAACATAAGTATAACGAATCTACCCTTATCGTCTTGTTCCGATTTAAAGTTAATCGACTGCATCTCACAATTGAGCCCAAAGAAATAATACCTACAGTGTTTAAGAATTAATAGTGACTAAGAAAGTTTAGGTGTTAATTGACAAGGTGTTTAAACCATGCCATAATATGATACGATGATACATACAAATGCCATGAACCTGTCTTGTTTCTAACCGCAGCATTGTAATCAAATAACTAATTAAGTAAGGACTAACGTCCTATAAGTTGAATATAATGTATAGATTAATTTAATGTAGGAATAGAGCTAATGTAAGAACAAAAGCAAAAGTGGTATTGATTATTTGGGCGGGCGGAGGGAAAATCTTGGAATCCTTCACCACATCACCATCATAAACTAAAATGGGAAAGAGGTAAGGCAAAGGAAACACTTTTCTTTCTCTTCAACTTGTTGTGTTTTATCATTAAGGACTACTGGCATGAGTGCGTACGTACGTACGTAACGTTGGCTTTGGAGTATTTGTTTAAGAGCAGTGATAAAATTGATTGACATCAAAATCATTGGTTGAGGGTTGTGTCCACACACAAAATAAGTGGGGACTTTACCCTTGTCACCTGGTTAAGCGGTTTTTTTTGCCCTTTACGTCCCATCACGCAAACACTTAAAGACTATTTGAGTTGAAATTTAGGGTTAGCAGCTAAGTTAGGTTGGATAAGGCAGGCGTTCCTCACTAAAAAAACTGCAATCATATTTTGCAAACTGCTTTAGGGTTTTTGACTATTTTACGACGGGTATCTCCCAGTCAATCATTGTTGATTTTTGTTGTTAAATTTACTCAGGCTTAATCATATGATTACGTCAACGTACGTGGCTTGACTGGTGTTGATTTTTTGAATTTTTATTTCGCAAGTCAATCAGAAACGCAGCAACACAGCAGCTAAGCTTTTCGGCAAGAAACTCACTATTATGACTACTTCAGGATCTCCAATTCGATTTCATTATGTACATCCTAATGTACATAAGTTTTAGTGGCCAGTTCTATAGGAATATTAGATTCATTCGTACGTACAAATGTATAGAAGGCAACTTTCACCAAAGACTAGATTTCATTGTAGTGGAAAGTCAAGCCTCCATAACTACATATGGGATTTTTTTTACTTACTTCGATATATTTGTTCACATCTTCCTACCGTGCAATAGTAGCGTGAACAATTCATCCTAGAAAACTCGCATTTAATTTGATAAATAGAATCTTCCTCATCTTTTAATTTTTTATAAGGAGCAACAAATGTTGCTTTGTATACGAACGAGAAACATAAAGGAGTCCCATAATTTTATTATTATCTCGTAAGACCTACTACTACGTTTGCATTTCAAGTCAGTCAAGTGATTACTAGCTATTTTTTGGAATTATTTTAACTCATGATTTGTGGTAATTGAACCTAGAAAAGTAAATGGATTATTTTACCAAAGACTCACTTGTGTTGTGGTTCAGCAAGTTTTCGTTTTTCTTAATATTATACTTTGTGGGTTCTGAGCTTTAAACTTATAATAGGATTTTAATTTAATTTTCATTATCCGATTTAAATAAAATCTCGGTCCAAGGGCGGCGGACCAAGTTTAAATTGACCTTTTCTGAATAAAAAAAATAATCAAGGGAATTTTACATTGCAAAAAAAATACGATGATCCTTCCGCCATGTTGAGTCGGAGACCACATTTTAAATTTAAAAACTAAAGCTTAATACGTAATTGCACTATTCGCATCGAAAATAATACAAGAGTGCCTCTAAATTGTGTGTACATTATAAGAAGAATTACTTCCGTAATATTACATTACAACTGACATACATACGTAAACATACAAGGAAAAAAACAATTTTATTAGAAAAATGAGACTGGAGACTACTTCCTTGGTTGGTGGGTATTGGATGAGGAGAAAATTGGAAAGGAAATGAAAGAGAAAAAAGGAAATAATCAAGTAGGGAATAAATTCACCCTCACGTTGAACGTTTACTCCATTTATATAAAAATAAAATAAAAAATAAAACCAACCGATGAAATACATTCACCACCACCACCATGAAGGGAAAAAATTCAAAGGCAATAATTCTGATTTTTAATTAACGTAACAAAATACAATTCCGGACGAAATGAATGTTTGTCATTTTATTGGTGCATATAAAAAGGTACGGTAGGATGGATTTGTATTATTCAGACTAACTTAAGCTAAATAAATTCAATAGTACAAGGACAGGGCTTGAAATGTAAAAGGTTAAATATCCATACATACGTCTAGGATTTTTCTAAGATGAATATCGCAGGATAGTGGGTGAGGGAGTTAAATGTCAAGACACTTTGTTACTTTGATGATGATGATGAAGGAGGGAGGAAAAGTACTTTGGATTAGCCGTGGGGAACGAATCCAGGTTTTTAGTCTCTAAACTGGAAGGTTGATCGGTGGATTGGGTCGATCATCCTTTTGCTGTTTGCTCCCTTGAGTTTGACTAGATAGATATGATGGATTTTGGGGTTGGGAAGAATTAATTGATGCATCGCAAATCAGCCAGGAGCATCCTTTTGGTATTTAATGGTCGCATTAACCCATTAAATTACCCTTGTCGCCATCCATTCTCATCCTCACTTCCTTTTAATGCTCCCTATCACTCCATCATCACCCAAAACTCGGTTTTGAAACGAAATTCATTTCCACCAACGGTTTTTGCATCAAAACTCTCATCTTGCTACTACAGAAAGGATTTCATTCTCATTCACATTATTAAACCAAGTGCCATTCCTTTCATACCAAATACCAGTCAAACAATCATTCTTCAGACGAATTTCTTCCCATTCAATCATACAAATACGTAGGACTACGTAAACTAACCTACGATTTCTGATTACAATCCCAGGTTAATATATAAATAATTAAATAAGGTAACTTTGTGCTGTAGAATCATGATCGTTAGGATTAATTGGATGAAATGGAATGAATTTTCGGACTGAATTAAAGAATTTAGTAAGGCAGGATATGGTCAAATGTGAAAGCATACACGTGTATACAATTTACCCGGAGCAATTAGGTTAGAATTAAGGATGAATGAGCCCATTGAGATTCATTGGAGTGTTTTATCAACCTATTGATTGGAATTTTGTTGTTTTTTAAATTGCTCCAAGAACCGCACTTACAAAAAGACGTTATTTTGAATATTTTGCTCGGATTCTTGCGTTTTAAACCTTACAACATTATTTGTGTGGATTTATGTTTGATGGGTGAATGTGATTTTGACGCGAGATGAGAGAGATTGAACGAAGTGGTTGAATAATTAATTGATTGAACAAATAAAATACCAACGCGGTTTTTTTTCACGGAAGACTAAGTTCCTAAAAGTCAAATCAAGGAGGAATAGGATGCTGTTGTTACCCTCGAATGATTTTCCCCACCAATCAAAAATGTTTTCATCAATCAAGAACCAAACCCTGTGATTTTTAATTTTTACTTTGACTAGAACCCCCGGACTGACTAAGCAATCATGTTCCTGATTTTCCCTTGCGTTATGCAACATGTAGATCCACTGCCACATACATAATTCAACTCCTGTGCTCTCCTCCTTCCACTTTTAATCCAATTAGTGACTAATAAGAACTTTCTTCCTTGTGTGTGGCTCTGGCTGCAGCGTTCAGCTATTCACTCTTACGTTTCCGTTTTCAATCATTTCGTCTTTACGAAGATAAGGCAGGAAAGCTGAGGTATTTCTATCTAGAAAAAAGTCTGGATTTTTCTATCCCAAAAAAAAAGAAAGTTTTTTTACGTTGTGGAATCATGGACAGTCGTCTGGGGCTGACGTGGGATGGGATTTTGTGCTTACAATATATTATTGCTAACTGAAAAGTCTTCCTATAAAAACACGAAAGGAGTTTGAAGTTTCCTTCTTTTCCTTAAACCCAAAAAAGTCTGTCTAGTTTCTTTTAGCACATGTGGGAGTATAGTAGAGTGGGTCTGGCATGGCAATCCCTGACGTGACAATTTAGTGAAAGCATACAAGACTCCAAAACCACCAAATGACTCAATCTAATGTATTTATGTACTTTGGAAGAATGGCAACTTGAAATTTTGTTTTATTTCATTGAAACTGAAGGAAGGGAAAAAGTTGGTTTTTTGTTCTGAGGGTTACAAAAGTGAAAAGATTTTTATCGGATGGTTGGTTGGAATATAAGGCTGAATGATCAACATGTTGGTTGTACTACTCTCTTTCTTTTCAAATGAATTGGTGGCTGGCTACGTTGGTAGGGGCAGTAACAAGTGGTTGAGTTGAGATGAAGAGGAAAAGGAATTGTACCCTAGAGAAAGTAGAAAGAAATTTTGGAACACTCTGTAAACTATGGATTATTTATTCAAGGGTCTGAAAGACGAGTGATTGGGAGTACCTCATTATTTCTCTCAAGTGCTTTTTCCTCATCCACAATTTTGGTTTTGGTTAGCAGAGAGAGAGAGAGAAAGTCAGGATTTTGGTTGGAATTTAAAAAATCCTCGAGTTGTTCCTTCCGCTTGCTGTTCTTGACGTCGTCGTAGTCCAAAGTTTTTGAACTGGAGAGAAGGATGATGATGACATTAGGAGGAAAATGGAATATTTATTTGTAGATGTTTGTGAGGGCAAGGATGGATGGACTATTTGTCCATATTCGGCAGAGCAAGAAGGATGAAAAGGATGAGTGATGGGAAAGGGAGTCAAAATCAATAGTTGAGTCGTATGAATTGTTGGATGAGGACACTCGAATAGTGCTACATTGCTTTCCTCTCGTCCACTCTGAGAAGGACCCGTTGACTTGCCCTGGGAAGATTTATAAGGATTCCGACAAGATTATGGAGTTTATAAAATGCCCCCAACCCTTTGCCCGCTTTCTCTTCATCCAACCACTTCGTCTTATTCCATGAATGCATTTGCATCCTACACTTTCTCTCTCTCTAACCTCATGCTTATTTATTGCCCACCAACATCTCAAGTCCTCCAGAATCATTCATTTCTCTAGTCAGAGAAAAATTCTTCCCGCCTCAGTTCCTGACGGAGACATGTATATGGGCTATGGCATAGGATGGACAAGGAAAAGTGAATAGGAATCCCAATGCCAATGGAACTCAATGAATATTTTCCCTCTTTTTCTTAGTGCTTTTGTGTGCAAAACTAGACGAGAGAGTCAGTTCAATTGGGAAAACCTAGAACGTAGAGTTTCTTACGTAAGGAAAACCACCAACACCAACCACCTTCCTCTCAGACTCAAATGGATGAAAAAAATAGAGAAGACTTATGTATCTTTGAACTAAAGCTTTCTAAAAAAAGGAAAGTATGGGTTAGGTAGAGAAGAAGGGTAGAGAGAACCAATCGATCCTTCTTCATTCGTCTTCTCATCTCTTCTTTTTCTTCCAACCACTAAACTGACGACTATCCTTCTACTTTTTTTCCAAATGCTTATTCATATACACCTAAGCCGAGCTATGACACTGACGAAGTCGCTTTGTATGTAAATCTCGGACGAGCTGGCTGTAGGCACTTGTTCCAGAAGCAACAACGGGTTCCGTTCTGTGTCTTGGCTTGGGTCGAAACCCCTATGACATGAACTTCCATACCTTCGCGGTGGCCTCAGGAATCGATAATAAACTCTGTTCCTTCAAACTATGTCGCTGCTCTGCACTACTTGGCCCCCAAGGAACACCTCTGCCACTTTCACACATTTATCTCTCATATGAATCTCTCCTTTTATTTAAAAAAGGAACGAGATAGATAGAAACTCATGTGTCGTACTACCATGCATGGCATGTCTCTTGGAATGGAAAGACAAGAACATCCAAGTCCGTGCTCAAGAGAATGAATTTAGTTCCTGATACTAATCAGAGGATTAGAGGGGAAAGGAAAGGTAGTTTTCTGAACTGAACCAAATTGTATTCCATCACTTATCCTAATCTCTATCACCTATTCAGCTAAATTATCCACGCTTCTCTTCCCGTTCCTCCCCTCTTAATCCCGCTTCATGAAAATTATACTTGTCATAATTTAACAACATCCATTCGACTACAACGAATGAGTCCATCTGATTTTCCTTAATCCTTCTACCATTCGCCATTCCTTCTCTTATCGCTAATTAATCCAACTGATATTACAACGCACAACAAAATCCATTTATTCAGTGTTAATGTCTCCTGTTCATGTCCATGTACGTATTTTAGCTAAATCCTTTGATTTTATTTTGTCAAAGTATTTGGAAAAAGATACAGCAAAATTGGATATTAATACTCTTGTGATTTTTATAAGAGGATTTTCTCAACACCTAAATTCAAAGGAATTAAACATCTTTTTCTGCAAAAAGACTATTCAGGCGTAAGGTCTAAGGTTTTATTAGCACCTAAAGTTTATGTATTCATCTGACTTTGTTTTATTTTTGTTCTTTGCGAGTGTATTGAAATTTCAATAGGGGATTTTATCAATGTGTAAGTAGTACATTTGGTTTTGAACCTTAGCTTCCCTCCTTGAATCATATGAGGGGATTTAACAATTCAAATGAATATTTTTCACGGAAGAGAAACTTTTTTTTCTTGGTGTCTGTCTATGAGTTTGAATTCGGTTGGCAAATTCCATTGTATGTATAATAATGCATAATATCTTTTTCCTTGAGAAGAATTTTTTTTTCTTGGTCCTGCATAAAAAGGGATATAATTTATCCAGGAAAAGGTTCTTTGCCAAGCATATTCAATATGCGATAGGATGCACATGTGGACAATGTGTTCTTTCGCAATACACGTAGAGGAGGAGGAAATATACGGAATGTGCAATATATATGCAAAAATGATGGGGAAGATATCCTAGTAGAAGCATTTTGCAAATCAGGAAGTAGAGATTTCACTTTGGTTTGAGAATATATCCATCCGCGTTCATATGGAGTATAGGAATAAAATGCTCACATTTGCAAGTTTCTCGGTTGAGTTGAATTGAGTTGAAGGGAAAAGGAGGCAAGTCAAGTCAAGACGAACCAATGGAGGGGAAAGCCACCTGGATTTTATGCATTCCCTGCAGAAAATTATTCTTCAGAATGATTTCTCAATGGAAAATGCATTCTGGGACAAATTTTGACAGAATGATGACTTTGACAAAATGTTCTTAGCCTCCCAAGATTGGCATTTGTGGATTTGAGTTAAATGCAGACTAGGGGTTCTCTTTGTTATAAATGAGGAACACATGATTCTTTGAATTTTAACTAAATTATAATTCCATTTAATTTTTTACCCTTGCCTTGGTGAGAAGATAAGGTGGTAGGTAGGACGTTGTTTCCGCCTTGCATTGGTAGGAATGAGAATGGTTTTGAGTCAACGGAGGGCAAAAGCAGATGAAGCAAAGTAACTAATTGTCTGCAATTTCCCGGAAGGCATTAAAATCAGGCTGTTGCCTTGAAGCTCCATGCGTAAAGTTGACACTCTTGTTCATCATACCACTTATTGCCCCAAAGGGATTCAAAATCAGCGAGAATGTAGGAGACGTGCTTAGATTCCTCAACACGATCCTTCCCTTTACTTTCCATTCACTTTCCAAAAGTCCTACTTGCCTACTACTACTGTTCTCGAATCCTGCACAGCATACATATATGCAGCAAAATCAACAAAAACCCTTTCCTTTAGATTTTAAAATTCCATCTACGCATAATTTGTGCGTTTTTAAACTTTTTAAGAATTTGGACAAAAGCAATTTGGTGACATGGCTCTGGGTTGGAAAAGCTAAAGCAAAATGATTAATTTTCTTTTTATGTGTTTGGCATGACACGAGCCGAACAAAGTTTTTTGAAGGAAAGGGTTTGGTGGATTTTAATCTGACTAAACTGTCTGACTGACTGACTCTTTTTCCATTTTCTTCCATCCATGAGTCCAAGGGTCAAGAGTCAAATATAAACCAAGCTCAGTTCCACTCAAGCGAATTGAGACTCACTGAATTTGTGTGTTGGTTGGAGAGACGTCAAATTAAAAAACTTTTTTGATATGACTCATTTCATTGACTAAAGACTTTTTGCTCAACGCACTAATTCGACTTCAGTCTTAATATGCAAACCCATACGGTGCATACTGCATGCCCATATACGTTTCTCACAAGCACAAAAACAACTTGTGACATATTTTGACTTTTCATATTAATATATTCAATTTTCCTTCCCTCAAACTTCAAAGGTGGACTTTTTGAGATCTTGGTTCATTAATTAAAATTAGGAGGCTACGTTGATTAAAGTCATTTCTGAACAGTGTAAATTTTTCAATTATTCCTACAAGGAAAATTTCTGGTTGGATATTTGGCCATTTTGACCTCTAAAGAGCCCAAGAGTTTTTTTTGTATTTCGGCAGCTTTTTCTTTCCCTCTCAACTTGTCTCTTTTTTTTGTGTATGTGTGTTGGTTGTCCGTTTTTGCTAATAATCAACACCATACCCTCTGTCAATCACTGTTATTCCTTGAAATCCAATGACACACTTGAGTTTTCTCTTTTCCTTTCCTTTCCTTCAGTTTGACTAGGAACAGATGTTGTTTCGTCAACCCTTCTGCCGCTCCCGCCTCGTGCTGCTGTAGTATTTGTTACTACTACACACGAACGACTACACATGTGCTTCCTTTCATAAAATATTTTCCAACTCAGGCTTGGTCATTCCATTTATAGTAACTCTTTACTACGACAACATAGATTACTACTACTGCAACTACTCTTTAGTCGTCCAAGGGATTTTGTGGGTTCATAATATTAACTACCACTCCTCGCTCCTCTCATATAAAATCCTAAACTGAGGGACAGGACAACACAAGTTTCTCCCACACATACACATATGAACAATCATTTAAAAATCTAGAGAACCAAACAGACTGTTCCTTCCTTCATATTTTGATGAGAGTCAGACTGCTCGCTCCTTTTACTCCAAAAATAAAATATTCATTTGGCCATTTCTACTTATCAAACACAAAACAAATAATATTTTCTTCTAAGTAGAACGAAAGGCTAACTCTGACGACTCATGGTGGTACTTTCTCTTTTAAAAAGAATAAATAGCCATATTTTATTATTTGCTTTTTTTCGTTCGTTCATTGTGCTGGGGTTGCATATTTGGAGAATAAATGAAAATAAAAAGGGTGAATGTGTGTACAGTCATCTTATGTTAATAATATTTGGAAAGTTCAATGATTCCTAACTACAAAAGAACACAAAAATTACCCAAAAACCTTGCTACGTTATTTATTTGAGCAAATGAAAAAGGAATAAAAAGTCCAAAGTCTTCAATGTCTGTGTTATTAAAGGAGAGGAGTGGAAATGAAGGGATTTAAGGATTTCTTCATTTTCATCCTTTATCTTAAAAACTGAAAAACGAAATAAACAGGGGTTAAGAAATTTAACTCCTCATAAATCTAATGTATAAAATTAATCAATCCTAAAACTCGTATTGTCTACTATTGTTGCATCTCTACCAAAAATAATTCCTAAACTAAACCCTCTTTGTATAATCGTAATAATCCATTTGGAGGGAATTGGGAAGGGAAACACGTGCTTGAAAAAAATCAGGACGGTTAACAAAAATTTAATGTTGCAAAAAGGAAATTGGTCAAAGTGATTGATTTTCTAAATTGATGTTTTTTGTGCTTGATACCCCTCAAAAAGTGTTTTTGCTCCTGCTAATTAAGAATTGTTGTTGTAGCCGTAGTTGAAGAAATGATGAGTAGAAAGTAGAAATAATTATTAATGTAAGGATTGTACAATTATGTTGAATAAGTATTTAAATATTAAGGGGCAGTGCAGTGGTTAGCTGCCTCCCTTCAAACAAGTTATGGTCAAAATTCNAGTGCAGTGGTTAGCTGCCTCCCTTCAAACAAGTTGAGAATATGTCAAAATTCAAAAATACAGCCCGAGTTGACTTCGGTCGAGTTAAACGGTACGGTGAATTTGTACACCGTAAAATTTCTCCTTGTTGGTGTTGTTTCGTGTGAAATGGTGATGATGACGGATGATGTTATGTGGTGAATTAAATTAATTAATAAAATAATAAAACTTGTTTAATTAAGGAAATTTAAGCTAAGGTGAGTGCTGCTCCGGTGGCGTGAGGTCATCGTGTTGACCCAAAGGGCAAAAAATATCTCCTCTTGAAAGCAATAAAGTTGAAGTAATAATAATTAATAATGAAAAAAAAAATACTTATGTATTGATATATTAAACAAGCTACACATTACACACACACACGGTAAAATCCATGTTAACTCTACTACTACGTACATACAACGTAAGACACAGTAAATTATAATAATTATTACTACATTATACGAAAAATACATTTCATACATACATTAAACAATTACATTGCATAATGATGATGATGAAAAAATTATGTATTGTCAATTAATTTAAAAAAAATTAATAATTAAGGAATTGTAGTAGATTTCTGGAAGTAGTGAAGCAAAAAAAAACAATTTCAATGTAATGATTACTATATGGATAATAAAATATTCAACAAAAATGAAATTCAGGATTGTAGTTGATGCAAATTTTTAATTTGAAGATACTGATCGAACATTGGCATTTGTCTTGGCATCTTGAGATATTTAATTTGGCGTTTCCTCAGCTCGCAGCGGAGCGAAGAGATGGAAATGAATGTGAGAAAAGATTTCTGGTGGTTGATTTTGACATGGAAGGTGACTAAGGGAAGAGAAAGGAGAAAATGGAAGAGATGTGGTGTAATAATTTGCGATTTGGGCAATTTGGTTAGAGTGGAGAGAAGCAAATAGCGTGAGAGAGATAATGGAAAGTGTAGAAGTTGAAATTTTGGGACAGAGTAGAAGATAGGGGGGAAATGAATTTGGTAGGTAGGAGTGAATGGGAATGAAGAGTGGATTGGTGACTTGATTGTTCCAATTGAGTCGAAGGGAAAGGAAGGCAGAGAATGGAGAAGACAGGAGGACAGACGGGTAGGAGGATGGAATGGATGAAGATGGATTTGAAGGAGGACAGGTCGCTGGGTCCTTCCAAAACTCTGTCCAGACTGAATTTCTCTCCTACAGTTACGTACGTAGGTGTTCACACTTCCCAATACAATTTGAAAGGAAAAAAGGAACTGAGTAAAAATCTACTTTTAAAGATCCATTCTACATTTAGTCTAGTCTTCTTGTGTGTCTCTTCACACTTGCTTCCTTCTCACCGCATCGCACCCGCACGCCGTGATCAGCAACAAAGTCCTCCGACAGCATCCAGGAGCAGGAGCATATCTTGGTTGGTTAGCGTCAGCACAATCCCCCCTTCTTCTTCTAATAGTCTTAGTCTCAGTTTGAAATGCAAGGGAACGGGGTTCGTGATATATTTGACAGTCTTATCGGGAGGTTTCCAGGTCATCGAACCGGAAATGAAATGCGGACATTAGCGTAGCGCTTCGACACGGGGACTGATATATCAGGAAAGAAGAGAACTGTGTCTGTATGCAAAAAAAAATATATAATTCCTACAGAATCTTCTTCCTTCCCTACGCGGGCGTACGCCTCATTTTCCAGAAAATGTCATTTAATCTGATCTTAGTGTTTTAATGTTGATGCGGCAGAGCTGTCTGAGAGACCCCAGAAGAACCAAGGTTGAACTTTACATATGTAGTTTCCAATGTAGTCTGCTATGGAGATGAAAGTCCAAGATAGGAGGTCCAACTCTGTGCGGGTTTGAGCTTTGCTTCTCCAGGGGTACTAGTCCAAGTCGAGTCATGAACCAACACGTACTTGGAACGCCAAAAGTTGGAACTCGACTTTTACGAATGTCTAGGCCTGCCTACCTGCTGCCTGCTGGCTTTAGTTCATTTACAGGAAACGCGGGTTTCTTCTCTTCCTAGGCCAGGAAGAGAGTGCGAGAGAAAATTTCTTGGTTCTCGTTCGTTCGTACCAGGAGTCATCCATTACCACCACCACCACCACATCTCAAACAACTTGTGTCCGTGGAATCTGACTCTAAGCTACGCTTCCTACCTTCCAACATAGTTGCTTTCACCTGGAGAATATAAATTCCCGTCATAGACAAACCATGCATGCTGCAATTCATCGCACCTTTAGTTCTATGGGACGAACGATAATGATAGAGCGAGAAACAGTTTCAAAACAAATATTTTTCATAAATAAATCTAACGTACTAACAAACTTTGTACGTACACTACACTTGTGTGTTCCCACATATAATAGAAAACTTGGTTTGGGAATTGAATTGATACTGCCAGGGCCAGGACACGATAATGCATTATGACTTTAATAGCAAATCTGAAACTAAGGTAAGAACTATGAGAATTTATTCTGAGATTGGAATTTAATTTGTAGCCGTGTACCTCGTGCCGTCTGCCGTGTGCAACTTGCACAAGTTAGAAGTTAGTGTCCTAGTTTTAGCCAAGTCAAGTCAAGTGGAAAAAGTTTCAAAACAGAAGGTATTTTTGGTAAAAATAGTTTTATTTGGACAGGTAATTCATTTTGAAAGTTAAAACTATTTTGTCACATGGTTATGGCTAGTTTAGGCAGGTTTCTTCTGAGGGATTAGAATTTAAAGAATAAAGTGAAAGAATATGACGTAGAAAAATGATGAGAATTCCTTTGAGACTTGGGTTGTTGTTTGAGTTTTTTTTTCTTCTCTTCGTTGAAATAGAAATGGGTGGGCTAGAGAGAGAAATGTTATGAAAACAGGAAAAATTTAACTAATCTCTCTGAATCTCTCTGCTGGTGCCGTGAATACTATTAATTTCCATTTTCATGGGAGTGACGGGCTGAGTGATGAGCATAAATCAGGATTGACTATGAATGGATGAAAAGGAGGTAGACAGACAGACAGACTAGTCCATAATAATATTCGGGTTGAAAAGACGGGCAGGGTAGGGTAGGCGGGTAGTAGTAAAAAGACGGTTGACTGCGGTGGCGGATACACTCCACTGGATCTGTATCTCTACTCTACCACTTGGGCTTGGGTCTTTAGTTATGAGCAAAAGACTTCTTTCTCCTTGGACCGAGAGGTATTAACTCAAACCACCAACAAGGAGAAAACAGAAGGAAGAGTTAAGACGAACGCTGCTACGTGCGAAATCATATCAATCTAAGGCCCATGATTGCAATCCAACAGACCCAAAATCCATTCACACTTTTCACAAATAAGGAACGTGGGAGAGAAGGAATAGGAAAATACGAGGAGGAGATGGGGGAAAAAGAAAGAACCTCTTTTCATCTTTTTCTCTTGAAATGTTCATGTCAGGATGATGACGCCCGCATCTTCTTTTGTCAACTTAAAAACCGAGGATGACACTCGGGGCAAGCATGGCGGCGGCGGCGGCTCTTGAGCTTGAGCCTCTCCAGATTTTTATCTAAACACCCAAAACTCATGAATGAATGAATTGCTTTGCTAGGAATGAAATTTTCAATATTTGTCACCCTCATTTGAGCCTGGCTGAGAAATACTCAAGAGCTGAAGCTGTGTGGTTTGTCTATGCTCCTTATAAGGTGAGACGCTGCTCCTTTCTTTATTCTTTTTAAAAAGAGACAACCCCTTGTCAAAACCCCTTACATTTCTTCCTCATGGCACTTTAAAAAAAGATTTTTTTACACTAGCACCCTTCCCCAACCAGTGTTTGTGTCTTTTTGTGTTCGTTCATCATATTTTTTGCGTCTTGGGGATGTTTTGAGATTCCTTGTTCCAAACTCGGTCTCTCGTTTTCATTCCACTTGACTAACTCTCTGATTACGATCATCCAAACAGGAGCGAGGAATAAATCAAAAGGCAAAGAATGAAGAAGAAGAGAAAGTAGTCGTCGTCGTTCTCAGAGGTTGTTAGTTTTGCTATAGCCCAAGAACACGTAAGTCATTTCTCCTCGTCGAGCCCAGAAGACGAGTGGGGTTATAGAACGTTTCCGGATGAAATCATTGTCACTGCAAATGACGGGTTCTGCGGAGGAGATAAAAGTTGAAGGAGAGCAGAGAGAGAAAATGACACAAAAATTTCATAAGCGGTCTGAGGGAAAATAAATTATCAGAGTGTAGTGCAGTAGTTACAGCAGGGCTCCCGCATTCACATTCCCAGGATCCCAACCCGTCTATAAATAAATACCACAATGTCAGAAATCTCTTCTCAAGTATTTATCATCTACAGCCTTCTCTTGGGGCGGGTAAAGCAAAAGAACAAAATTCGTCTAAAGTATTACAAGTACAGAATCGTCACTTGTTTCGTTTCCATAACCAGCAGCAGCTCCTTAGGGGCTAGGGCAATAATACCCATCTCATTATGCCAAGTGGATCACACACAAGTCTCAGTCACCTTTTCCCTTCAATCCAACACCGCTCCCAGCCTGCCTTCCATCTCTAATGATCCTTCCAGTCGACCTCATTGTCCAAAACTTAAACTCGGTAGAAGATCAACAAAGACGTGAACTCTATAGAGTCCAATTTAAACCCAACTCCTCTTGACTCAAAATCTAATCTCAGGAGTAGTACAAAAGGAATAAGAAAAGTAAAAGGAGAGACCATAAGAGACTTGAATGTATTTCTATTCAAAACTTCAAAATGTATCGTCATGTACGTACGTACGTACAAGTCTGCGAGTCGACTAATCTATTCCTTCCATCCATTAACGCATTCAAGATTGGAGGACGCTACTACCTCTCTTCTATAATTTCATCTCATTAAGTCATTCATAAGGAAAGGAAAGTTTGGCTGGAGGGAAAATTTCATGAGACAGGGAAGCTAGCTAGAGCAAGATTTCTCCTACTTTCTCTTCAAACCAAAATTTGTAGAAAAGGGTGATGCTGTGCTTTGGTTTGGCGTTAATGGGCTGATAAGTCAAACCGCGGAGGTAATGGTGTATTAAAATTAAATTTCTTTGTGTACATGAGGATGGATGATGATAAGGGTAGAGTAATTAAGGTAATTAGGTGCGTACATGAAATCATGGTTCTCCTGGCTGAGGCTCAGGGTGACTGAGGATGGCTAATCAAACTTCCGGACCTGTCACTGAGAATTACAGGAAGGTCATATATATAGAAGAGCAAAGCATGGGCCATTAGACCTATCATATCATCTACACTCTACAGATAATAGGTTCAAACACTTTTCCTTAGGAGGATGGGGATGCTCAGAATGCGGGTGGGGGGAAATGTGAGGGTGGGGATAGCGAGAGAAGGAACTATTAGGAAATCCATGTCTTCCCAACCAGGAGAGGCAATCAATCGGCTCCATCGATTTCCTATCTTCACTTTTTTGCAACTCAAGGAGGAACCTAAAGAAAAGTCCAGTCGAGAAAAGTGGACGGAGACTAGTGGAATCAAGGAATCTGTATTAATTTGACCCAATCCAATGCTAAGAGCTACGCTAAGCTAAGGTGTGGATATTCCTAGTGGGAGTTGACGTAGTAGTATTTTCTCCGGGCAGAATAATGGTGTAAATAGTCAATGAAGTCCAATGTTCATCCTTCAGTCCTTGATTGACTCACCAGCCCCTTCCTGATCATTTCATGGGAAAGCAAAGCCAAATCTGCCGAGAGTTAACACCGCTCTCTAACTGAGTGACTGAGAGCTCCAGTTCTTTCTGACTACTTTTTTTCTTCCCGTCCAAGTCCCTCATGACACACAAAGCGGTGGATTCCGTCCGACTTGGTTGAATGACTAGAATGAAAGTCCTAAAAATTGTCATTGTCGTCCCCATCACGTTGATTCTCAAAGGCTTTAGTCCTTCCTCATATATCAATACATGAATTCCAATGCATTGCCTGCTTGATAGGATAATTCTTCGAATTCTACTTTCACTATTCGTTCTACTTTCTTTTCCATTCTGACTCTCTTTAAAACTTCTGTCCATAGTTTTCTCCTTCTTTTTCTTTCTTTTTTTCGGATAAAAATGCTTGGAGCTATTTGAAACTTGAATACGACTGTATATCTCTTGTTTAGGAGTGACAAATGCTTCAAGAAAGGTAAAAAAACTCATTTCACTTCACACGGCAGCATGACGAGGTGTGTAGGCTTCGTGCTACTCTCAATTTTACATATAAAATATATTCTGGCTATCAGAATAGTCTAGGATAAGTTATAATAAAATAATTCTAATGATCAAATCACAAAATGCGTAATAATGAATAGGAAAATATTAGAAGGATTTTGCTCCCTTGAGTTTTGAAAACTTTGCCAGCCGTTTCCTTGCGAGATGATGAAAAGTAAGAAAGGAAGGAGGAGACACGGACACAAGGACGGAGACAAAAGAAAGACTGGTTGAGCCAAGACCAAAAGAATCTGAGCACAGCACATGGACAAGGACTGGAGAAATACACATCCATACATGCATTGCCACCCAAGAGGACAAAAGAATAAGGACAAAAGATTTTTGTTCCTCTTCTCTTCTTCTTCGTATATGACACTTGACGAAAAAAAGAAGAAAATCCTCTTCTTTCACTTTTGTCCAAAGCTCCAGAGGACAGAGCCAAGTGAAAGTCTAACTAGTCAAGAATTGGGACTGGACTGGACTTTTCTGATTTCAAATACCTTAGGGCCAGGAGGATGCATTCCGATGAAGAACCCATTATTTCCAATTTTCACCAAAGACAGACTAAGGACTTCTTTTTTTTCTACTTGTTCTAATCTATTTATTATTAGATGGACTCATCTCTCCAAGCACTAGCAGCACTTTTTCCACTTTTTCCTTCTCCAAACAAAGAATTTGTTCCCCTCTTCTTCACCTTGTAGATCTAACTAATGTGTTTCCTTCCTTATAAGTGCTTATTGTGACTTTTGGCCAAGGATTGGAATTCCTTTGCCGTGAGAAAAAGGACTTCTGGAATTACATGTACGACGACAATTTTTACTTTGTTCCTCCATGTGTACTTAGTCCGTCCAAATCCATTGCCATAGTTTGAGTTTTTGTTCATAGTAAATGTAAAAGGGAACGACGAGTGGGCAACAACTACTTACTTAGCAGAGTTTGGTAAGATAGGAAGTGGAAGTACGGAGGAAAGGGCGCTAAAGAAAAGAAGAAAAAAGTTTTTTTTTCTTCTATTTTACATGACTGCATTCTCTCTCGCTCCGAGCCAAACTTCCTGACTCCCGGACTTTTTCCACCGCACATAGGATGTTTTGAGGTTCCGTTGTTCTCGTGCCTACCGACGACCTGATCTCTTGCCCAGGCTTTTAGTCTCACAGACTAAGAAACTAAAAAATCAGGGACAAAACCTTGGCTTTAGTTTCCTTTGGAACAGAATTGGAGCAAAAAGTACTACGGTATAGATAGACCGTATACCTTCCTAGACGTAGACGTAAGTAGTTGGGCTATAGAATCAATGGATGGATGGGGTGACTATAGTCTTGACTCGGAGACATTTGAGGAGCGGAAAGATTCTAATGTGAGCCATTATTCATCTCTTTAGTGAAAACTTTTTGGAGCTGATGAGTCTTTGAGGGAAAAAGAAGGAGCAGGGTGACTGAGTGACGAGTTCAAGTCCTAGCATAGGAGGAGGAGAAAGCGAGACTTTCTCTTTCCATTAAACCAAGAGAAACTCCCAAGAACGGACGGACGGAAAGACTCATCTGGAGAATGCTTCGTTTATTCCGACTACTGTTTCTCAATAAGCTCTATCTATCTAGCTTTCCTTTTCTTCCAATTCTTTCTTCATGCAAACAAGTAGGAATTCATGCACATGAATGCTCCTTAGCCTTGGCCTTAGCCTTTAGTCTCAAGACTGAACCACTTGACAATTCTCTTCTTTGTGCCTCCGTCCGGTTTGAGATGTAGGCAAAGAAGGTTCCTTCTTCTTTTTTTGGTTTTGTTAAAAGGGAGAGAGGGATGGGTGAAAGCACCTGTCTCCTGAACTAAAGTACTCACTCAACCTTCCTAGTTCTTCCATCCTTTTTGTTTCCTTTTGTCCTACTCTCACTCTCTCCATTTGAGCCCTCGAATAAATACAATCAACTTCCATTCCCTCACCTCAATGCCCGCATACTAATCAAACATTCATTAAATTCCATCCAACAACTTGAACGGCGATGGCGGGAAAGTACAAACGGGCTCAAACTTTGTATGTCTAACCTCAGTTATAATAGCTATAAGTTTTTGCTACCTCTCCACTAGAGTTTATATATAGAAATGAGGATGGATCCTTGTAGTTTGAGTGGAGGAATGCAAAATGCAACGTGTCTATAAAATAATATTCTATCCATGGCATTTTGTATAGAGAGGACGGGACGATGAGAAAGCCTTGAGTCAAACAGACGCACTTCAAAGTGAAAGGTGTCTTCAAAATTGAGTTTTCTGAAGGAGGTAGAGGGGATGACAGATGTCAACGGTGAAAATGAATGAATCTAAAGAATCTTCTCTATTTTAGCCTTTCAAACTATCTAGCCTACCTACCTACATACGTTGACGTCATTCACTTTCAAACTGAGTCAAAATACAACTCCTCCCAACTACTACTCCTCTCAATCTCAATCTCAAACTCAAATCTTGGCTTCCTTCATCACAACTTTTCTTCATGAGAGGTTTATTAAAGAAAATGGGAAAGAGAGGATCGACATCCACACACAAATTGATATGGATATCAAGGAAATGGAACCGGATTGTGTCCTGGGCTCTGGGAAATGAGAGTTGTAATTAATATTCCAACATAGAAGGTATCTAGCGACGAATTGAAACTATCGGCTGGATGGCGACACACATGAAACAGCAGGGATTCCATAATTTGGCAGAGCACTTGGGAAGGAAAACTTTTGGCCCAAAAGTTATATATCCTTCAAACTCATAAATCCCGTTTCCTTCCTTCCTTCATGTCGTCCCAACTAACCGAATATTCTGGAAACTTGAGCCCAAATATGCCTACTCGTTCACTACAAAATTGAACAAGTAGGGTTGAATTTAATTCTATTGTGAAAAACCTTAAAATTACATTCTCTTCCATCATGTACACGATGTGTGTAGTACAAACTCATTTGTTTCTCCGTTGTTGTGTCGATTTCATTACTTAAGTGTTGGGGAAAGTCGGAAAGCTAAAGTAGTAGTAGTAGTTTCATGGATTCTAGCACTAGGCACTTGTATGTGTGAGTGAGGATCATGTTCAGGTGTTTGGTTTCAACATGCGAACTAATTTTCATAAATGCTCTACTTCTCTCTGTCTACATGGCCCCACACAACCCTACACACACAGTTTATGCCCACGTACGGTGGATGGGACAAGGAAGCAAGCTAAAACGCAGTGAAGCGCCTGAAGAGTTGCTAATAATTAATTTGCTACTCGCTCTTCCAGAGTACAAAACAGAAAACACATGCTGCTAGGAAGACTAAAGCCAAAGCTAAGGCTGGGATATTATGCAAGATAGAGACTAGACATAGGGATTCAGTTCAGGACAGCAACGAAGGAGGATTTACAAACACAACCTAAACTAGATTTCATGAGAAGAGTTTTTGTAAACCTGATTAGCACTTAATTTAATGGAAATTCGAATGAAAGACTAAAGGAGCGAGAGTCTAGCCTAGGCCAAGCTCAAGCTCACCTGATTGGTTTAATAGCTCTAAATAAACCATTCGGATCGGATTTGTAATGTTGGATTTTGGCTAAATTCCTCTCTCCTGTCCTCTCACCGCAAAGGCCTTCTAAATCCAAAGTTCCCATCCAGTGACGCGTGCTGCTGTGGTGGGTAAATGGCAAATGGAAAATTCAGAACATAGTTTATAGATCTTCCTTGTTTGGGGATTTGTTCAGGTTGAGTTTATGTGAAAGGAAGGGGAGAAGCAAAGGTACTCAATTACAGTGGGATTCGAGAAAGGATGAGGAGAAATTAGTGCTCAGTTTATAGGGTTCTAAATGCCCAAGTGCTCCTTTTCCTTAAGAACCAAGCTAGCTGAAGAAGAAAGTGTGAATTGATTAAGTTGAGCTAATGTGGAGAGATGGGTTTTGAGGTAGGTGGATAGAAACACACAGATCTAAAACTTAGGTAGTAGCATTAGTATTAGTTGAGCTTGAGCTTGAGCCTGAGATTCTGGGCATATGGTTGGCGTTGATCCAGGAGGAGAATCATTGCCACCATGTTTGGTCCTTGTCGTCGTCGTGAGGTCCTTGAAGGTGGGACACATGTACTCATCTGACCTCATGTGGAGTTTAGACAAGGAAAGATTGGTTCAAGACTACCAAAATTCTCAAACCTTAAGGACGGACGAAACCCTTGTGTGGGAATGGATGGGCTAGTTGGACAAGGATAGTTTTTCAGTATTTCCTCCCGTCCTCCACCAAATCTTGAGTTGAGGGCGTGGAAGCCAAAGAATAATGAAGTGCGGATCTTTGCCAATGCCAATCCTTCTAAACTTGGAATCAAGAGTTCTTTCTCCCCTTAGCTTTCTCTTCGTCTAAAGGAGGATGGATAGACGGATCAAACATAAAAACAATGCAAACAAAAAAAGAGAGCTTTAGCAAGTATGGACCGACAGGGAAGAAAAATTTCTTCTTTGCCGCCGCCAGCCCCTTCCTTTACTTGGGTAGAATAGCCAAAATTTTGCGTAGAAGAACAGTAAGTAAAGTAAATCGCCTAAGTAGTTGAGTACATGAGGAAAAAGAAATTCTCAGTTTTTCTTCATCGTCGATACCTGCCCCGCTACTTTTTCCTTACATTTTTGCATATGTACACAGAGCAAAAGGGCAAATCGTGAACGTAGTAGTAGATTTTTGGATGGATGAGTGGAAACTTCTTTTTTCTTCTTTTTGGTCGGAGATTGGAGTGAGAACAGGAGTCGAGGATATTCCAGACACATAAGGGCCCTTTGCTGGAGAATAGAAAGTACTCTGTGGTAGTCTTCCTTTTGGTCCTCCGGATTTATGAAAAGGGTGAAGTATTCATGTCGTTTGGAGAAAACGATTGTAGAGCACGGAATACGTCTTACTTGCTCTTGTCCGTGTCGAATGGCAAAAGAAGAACCATTGGCATTGGCACTCGTAGTGCACTGGAGAAAATCCAGCAGGAGCGTTTGAGAAGAAGTTCGTTTTTTTCTTCCTTCCTTGCGGCAATGGCCATGCCATGCCATGCCATACATTTATCCTCACGCTATTCCATTCCCATTCCAACATTTGAAGTCAATCGGGTTTTGCGTTAAAGAAATGAAAGAAAATGCTGGGAGTAGAGGTTTTTCCAAGTCCGGATTTCAGTTGTGTTGTAAAGCTGAAAATGAAATAAGTTGAAAAGGAAGAGTAATCTAGAGAAGAGAGAGATACAGGAGGAGTTGAAGATCCTGAGGACATTCCCAGGTAAGGTAGGATGGTCGGAAGAAGAAGAGTAGTGGTGACATTTGGTGAAATTGAGTTGGACTCATGAAACGACGGGGAAGACCATTGACGGGGCCAAGGCAAACTGCCAAATAAATCCATCATTTGTCACTACCCCTGATGAAACGAAGAGCTTCGCCCCGTTCTTTTTTTTTATCTCATCTAGATTGAACATTAGATCTTGTCTGTCGACTTGGATTTCTTTCATATTCTTATGGTGGGGAAGTGGGAGGATCGTATAGGATTTCTTCCATTAAGATCACTTACTCCGCTTGGAATGATCTTCCTTCATGAACTAGGGTCGTCGTTTGATGGTTAAAAACCGCCGTTGGAGTCTTTAGCCTTTTCGATTGCGCATTTTGAGATTGCAAAGTGTTGAGAATACAATGGGTGAGAGAGTCTGTTTATGTAGGTATGGTGAAGTAATTTGGATTCTGAATTGGACCAAGTCAGACTCAGGCGCCTATAGTGTTTGGGTTGACTGGATTGAATTTGTTCATAGGATTTCTGTTCTGTTTTGTTAGTACCTGAGCCGGGTTAGAGGCTGGTGGCTGGTGGCTGGTGGCTGGTGGTGGCCGTGGGTTCTAAACTCATCTCTTGTATCTGGGTGGGCGAGTGTGGATTCTGAGAGAGACGCGAAAGAGGCGGAGTGCAGATTTGTGTCTCTCTTGACTCTAACGATCTTCTGTTACTGACATCGAGAATTATTGCGTGCGATTCCTTCCTTTGTTTCCGTATTATGGGAAAGGGGGGCTACAGGACTTTTAACGATTTTCATAAATCATCACCGGATGCATTATTTTGCTCAAACAAAATTTCGCTCCGGTTTTGAGCCTTTAGCCTTACGTAGTCTCCTCCTTTTTGGATTTATAGTGTAGGCATAATATAATATGAAATGAAATGCCTCCATTATGGCCCTTAATCCATGCATCCATCCAACTCGCCTATCTCTTCACAGACTCACCCTTCCAAAAACACAACAAACAAATTAGCTTCTCTTATTTGACTTTCACCAGAGGGAAAACCTTGCTAAGGATTTTGGAGACAGGGAAACTTCTCGCCAACTCTTTTGTCCACAAGTGATTTTCTCCTTCAACTCAATGGGCTCTAGATCTAGGCTTGGGAATGGCAAGTCCTCTCAGCATTATCATCTCATGAATTGAGCCAAGGAGACGACTCACTTCATCCCTATTCTTCTCAAACATCCCACCCAGAAAAAAAAATCTTTCTCTCCTTTCAACCACAACTAGAATGAGCATTCGAAAAGAGGTATAAAATGACAGGCAATCCGAATCAGATGTGAACAAAGTGTCTCTCTACTTCTCTGCTCAACAACCATCTCTTGTTCCTCAAGAAAAAAATGCACATATCAATTCTAGCTCTGACTGAATTTAGGAGGAACCTTTTCTAAGTATTTTCCTGACATGCGGGTGCATAGCGCCCCTGCCTGATGATGGATGTTTGATCGCTACTCAATCAATAGAACATCTCTATCCCAGATATCTTTTTTACCAAACTAGTCCTTCCAAACATATCTCAACCTTTCATCATTCACTCAAAAAATACTCTTACACATAGTACACATGACCCCAAGACACACAGTCCATGGGCTAATACGTACTACGACTATGTGATACGAACCAACGAATCCAAAGATCAGACGCAGATTCAGCCCAATGAATCAATTCAATCTCTTGCAAATTCCATCTCTCAGGAATGGAAGGAAAAAGTGAGAATGAGTGGTGCTAGAGTCAGTCAGTCGGAGTCTTAGTCCTTTGGATTTTGGATTTGGATTTAAGAATGACGAATGGAAAAGAGTTTGATAGAAAAAAAGAGTTGAAAAGAAAGTAGGGAGACAAACACAAACATCAAAGTGAGGAGCACACGTCAAAAATCCTTCCAAATCTTAGGAACATTAGTTTCTTCAACTTCAGAACCTAATGTAATGTAAAGTAATGTAATGTAATGGATCTCTCTGCCTTTTGCCTACCTCTCTGTCCGTGTTGTCTCTACTACACAGTGTAAAACTAAGGATGGATGTGCAAGCATGGTTTGGACTGCTCCTATTAATTTAAGTGATGAATGAGTGACGAAAAAGTCGGGTGTGGGAGAGATGCCCGGAGTTTAACCCCTTCTACCCGTCTATTTGAAAAGTTCAAGTTGAGACACACAGGCTATGGGGCTACCCGCTTTGTTTAATGTTTTACTTTGAAGGAATGGACGGGACGGGTGAAATCCATTCTATTCTCTTAAATACGTACTTTATGTTTTAGACTCAGAACCATGAGTTCTGTTGGTATTTACTATTCCAGGTTATGGCTCCCAAGTGAATCTAGAGCACTAAATCGGAGAAGCCCAACACAATGATTGACTTTGATTTATTTTCAACTTCCCTTTTGTGTTTAAAACCTTAAGCTTTCTCCAAAACGCAAAACCTTCCCTGCCTCCTCTGTACAGGGCAAGTCAGGATAGGTTGGCTAAACACATTATTTATGCCTAGAATATGATATCTAATTATTTTAGACTCTTGCTTTAATTAGCAAATTTGTTGACCATTTTCTCTTTTGACAGTTTGGTTTGGCTTGGCAGTGAGCCATGTACGTACTACGTACATTTCAACCAAAGTTCTGAGGCGGATTTACTTTCTTTGACTTTTGTGAATAAAAAATGTTGTGGTTATTACACGAAGGAAAAATTCCTGGAATGTCTTCACTCTGTCTGTCACGGTTGGATGCAGGGAAATATAGCACATGATAGTATTACATGCAAAAGACACCATTTCCCGTTACAAATGTTCCGCTTCCACGCTAAATTCATTTAAGAGTCAGTCACACATTTCATTTTGAAATCAGTTGGGTTGGGCTTGGGCTGGGACTTTGTTCATGAATATTCTTCCATGTCGTCCCGTTTTTCACTAAAGCAAAAGCTTTGCTCGTTTCTTCTATGAAGGCGAAAACACAGGACAATTAAAGGCTGTCTAAATTACGACTTGACTTTTAAAATTGTTCCGCCTTTCCGTCCATCTGTATCTATGTATGGAGTTGGATCTTCTCCACAACCAAGCTGCTGCTACTTCTGTGTCTTTCCACTTCAATGCTATTAACTGAAAAGTTCAAAAAAACATGGAATGATAGGACAGGACCAAGAAGTTTGTTCCTTGGCACTGGCAGACAACTGCAAGACCGAATTTTCATTTCCTGTTCAAGTTGTACAATTTCGTTTCGTTTTGTTGGAGACACAAGAAAGAAGGAGCTACAAACCAAGGGAAGGGAATGGAGATTCCAAAGTATCTTATCAAGTTGGCAAAGAATATGGCCTTGCTTCCTTTTAGAAGCACAACTGGAAGACACTTTCATCTCCCTCTAATATGCATAGATTATGTGTACCTTCATTTAACTGCCGAGAAAGATCTTTGAGTCCCAAGAAAAGAGAAACTTTTAAAATTACGTTTATATGGGAGAACATTGCAAGGGGGGATAGGTAGAGAAGATAACTGGCTTGGCTAGCAGGGAACATTGGATGGATTCTACTTATAGACGACTAGAGCTTAGAATTTGTAAGGACAGCCACTGAGGAGGTTCCATACAAAATCTTGTGTCAGCCTATAAAAGACATTAATTCACCGAGCCTTGGTTATGGTTCTGAACGACACTTAAGAAGATCAACAGTGAAAGGCGGATGACAACTTTCCTTGTGTGATTCCATCCCATCCAAATCTTATAGCTTCTCCAAATTCTAAACGCCACGCCGCCAATTCATCTATTTGGTGTGCAAAGAATAATTTTCGAAAGTATTCAAAATAATATACGTTTAAGCTTTTAAAAAAATGTGAATACAATGAGTAATTAAATTTTTCTGTGGATCTTGGTGCTTGGCCGTGATTTTGAGATGGCCGATAGCTACTTAGCTCTTAGGTATATGATAGGCAATTTGTCGAATAGAAATTCAGACGAGTCTGGCCTGACGGAATTGTTTTCGCTATGAAATTAGTGGATATTTAGTAGCCAACGTTCTTTTTGTTTTGAAACTTCCAAGTGGAGAGCTGGCTGAGTTGTTGATTCGAATGGGTGGGAAGTTGGAAGGAAAATACGGAGGATTAAAACTTTTGGACGTTAAACGGATCAGTGACGTTTGCAGGTACATTGGGTCAATTAACATAAAATAAATGGGAGCTATTCTCTGGTAGACCCATTGTTCAAACATTCCCACCCTACTTTTGTGACACAAAACTCCAAAAGACCTATTTGTCATGAAACGTTTCAACTTTTCCATTTAATTGGGAAAATAAGCCAACTCTTCCCTGACTCAACTCGTTCGTTCTTCCTTTCCTTAAGCCTTGATGCTAATTAAGTCAGTCAGAAAGGAAAGTGATAAATTTTGAGGAATGTGAATCACTTGTAGCGCTTAGACTGATTATAAGAAAGATATTTTGTGGTTCTTGGCTTGGCAGACCCACTTGGGAAAAATCGACAGTCACTCGGGGAAATTATATCGTGTACTACTGTATGTTGGGCTCCTTGAGTTTGTGGACTCAAAGGAAGGCATGGCAAGTTATTTTTCCTCTCATATTCTACTGTACTGAGTCCTCCGTTTGGAACGTCTTATTATTAGAGCTACAAAATTTTACCTCGTTTCCACTTTGCACAGCGAGTCATAAATCATGATCTCAACATGGTTTTGAACAGGGACCTAAGATCTAGCCAAATCAGAAAACTACAAGTGCATGGCCCAGGACTATCATCCATTGGTATTGGGATGAAAGTTTTGTATTTGTATTTCATATTTACCATTGGGCGTTCTGCACTTATTTGGGAAAAGAAGTCGTTTCGTACGTTCAGTAGTTTGAGTGAGTGGCAGCGGCATGACCTAAGCGATTTGAAAGATTTAGGTTCCCAATTCTAATGCACAAGGACTTTCTTTTCTTTGCCTTTCCCAGAGGCACGCTACGCTTACGATCCTCGACGTAATTCTTTGACTACGCCCAGCCCAGTCATGGCATAGGATGGGGTTGACTAGTACTAGGGGAAGTGCGTCAAGAAAGTGCTTTTTATGAAATGAAAGAGTTTAGGTCTAGTTAAGGAATCACCATACATATCCATCTGCAAGATTGGAAGGAAATGGAGGGCTGGGATGAGTTGCTAGAAGAACACTGTTCTTCATCTCTTCTCATGTCCTACCTAGTTTTTTTTCCTTTCCTTGAGAATAGAAAGAATCTTGAATGAGAGTTAGCAAAGAGAGGAAAAAGCAAAAGGAAAGGAAAATTGATTCCTTGTCTTTGTCCAACAATTCCTTCCTTTCCCAGGACTAACTTCCTAACTACTAGTACTATACCTCCTAGATCCTTCCAACTTCCAATCAATTATTATGTCCTCCTTCTCCACCATCCAAATAAATCTTGAGAATAGTAGCCGTCAAGGCAAAAAGCGCAGGTAATTAAATCTTAGCATGCAGGGTGAAATTAAATAGTTAGGATGATTGCCATAGGAAGATTAAAGTTAAAGTCACACCAAAGAACGTCGTCGTCATGAGACAGAGCCACCAAAAGTCCTACAACTACAACCAATTCTCTCTCTCTTCTCCCGTTCAAATAAACTTGTTCAATTGACCATTACCCCAAAACTCTTAGAAAGGAAGGGACCAAATGGGTCGTAGTCGTCGTCGTCGTTTTCTGAGGAAATCTAATTTATTATTAGGAGTCTTTGATGATGATAGAGTTTATGGGTGGATCCACCAAAAGATCTTCCCTGAGCCAATTTTTTTCTTCTTCAACTCCTGAAAGAAAGATTTCTTTTTCCCTCAACTCCAATCTTATTTCTTCCTTGCTTAAACTTGAGAAGAAAAAAAACAGTCCCTGTCCCCATTGCCACCGTTTTTTCCTTACTAAACCTTTCCCCTTGAGAGAGGCATTCTTTAACGACGCCCGACTTTGTTGAAGGAAAGAGGAAACGATAATGTGGTAATAGGAAGGAATTACAGGTGTGAACACACGTCACTCTTCTCTCCCTATATATTTATTTCCCAATTCTAGGATTCTGGACAGGCTCTTTGCCTGACACCATCACCCACTTTTTTATATCTTCCAATGTACTAGCCTAGGCTGGATATAGGCAATTGACCAAATTGCTTTTGATTCTGACTAATTTATTTAATTGAACATGCAAATTGTGGAAATGAGGGCAACTGTGGCTAGGTTTCCCTTGTGAGTCTTTAGTTTTTAGTTCTTTCTAATGGAAAACGGGCTGTCATTTTGGATTTTGGATCCTTTGGTGTGAAGTAATGGGTGGCAGTTGGGAAAAGCCTGAGTCGGTGGGAATCTAAAAGTGGTGTATACTGCCTTGCATATATAGTTTCCTGCTGCATTCAGAGTTTATAGATAATTGCGAAAGTTTTGGCTGAATGAGAGGACGATCCATTTTAATTTGAAGGAGTTGGATGATGATAAACTCATAGGAGTGTCGGAGAAACAGAAGGATTTGATCAAACATTTCTCTTTCTCCATCACAAAGTCCTAGTTCCTACTCATTTTATAATATTTTCTCCGTCCCACAACTCTGTCCATGTGTTTTATGATGAGTTTGGATTGGGCTGTGTGGAAATAACCCATATACGTACTGTGTTCCCTTAGTACATATGTACGGCTAGATCTAATTCAATTAGTAAAGTTTATGTTGTAGCTTAGAGAGCCATTAGACAAGAAGATAAGAGGCGCCCTTGACTTGGGGAGACCCTACAGAGTAGATGGAGCTGGGGCTAGAGAGAAAGTTGAGAAAGGAAAGTAAATGGAAGGATGGGAGAATGAGGCTCCATGCTGAGAAAACTTGAAGAAAATGTCCCATGGAAAATAGAATGAGCGGATAAGGAAGGATGATGAGGATGAAGATGCAGGCAAAAATATGTCCGTAGGGAAACTTCTCACAGATCTAACCATTCATCCTAGCATCAACACTCCTCTCCGCACCAACTTCCACATGATGTCATCATAAATAATAGCCAACAGCCACTGTATATTCTAAGCTGAGTGCAAATAATACTACTACTCCTATCTCTACAACAGCCTCCATCCGCATTTTACCTTAACCCAAAGGGTATAAGAGAAAAACACGTTAGCAAAGAAAAAGTCTGCACATCCGATCCGTTAGCTACCGATAGGAGCTTTAAGGAAAAGAAAAAAAGAAGATAGTTTCCCCTCATTCACTCAGTTTCACAAATCCTGTTTCCACCCGATAGCCGAATTCTTCTCTCCTGTCTCAATCAACGTTATCCTGATTGTAGTTTTTTTTTGTTGGTGAATGGATGAAGAAAGTCTAGATGGATCATACATGAAGAGTTGACTCACTTTATAACTTGGGAAGGAAAGGCAAATCCCTTTTAGGAACATTCATAGGCCCAAATTGAATGCCGTCTCATCAGCTCTCCTCATGGAGAAAACCCTATTCACAAAACTTAATTCAATCAAGTTCACGACTTACACCCACCCACTCTTTATCCCTTGTCTCTTGACTACGACGAGGACAAACGATCCAACACACATCATCCTCCTTTCCCCTTCACAAAATTTGGCCCAGACATTCATTATTTCTACGACGAGGAATCTCCTTCCCTTAAATACTTTCACCTCCTCATCCCTTACCACTTGTCCCAATCCTCTAGACAAGACAACGACTCCAAATTCCGTCTTGGCATAAACGTAGACAAATGAGTCCGTCTTAATTAGCACATGAGCAAAACTAAAACTCCCAACTTAATTCAAGTGGAAATCAATTCCCATTTCGTACAAATAAGGCAAATAGTTCAAACAAAAAACATTTCTTAGTTCATATTTTAATGTGTGTCCCACATGATTAGAACCCAATCAGATTCAGGTAGTTGTTTTAACAAACAGGCATCATCATGTTCATGAACAAAGTACAATTTTTTTCAAAGGATATAGACATTTACAATAAACTGAAAATATTGGAGTAGGCTTGTCGCTTTTTTTCTTTTTTTTCTTGAGGCAGCCAAAACCAGAAAACCAATCTCATTATGTGAATAAATACTAACATTGTGCAGTGAGTTTTTTTTTGTAAATATAAAAACAGTTTTTAAACAGAAATTTACGTCAACTTTGACGAGATTTTGAATTTTATCTTTTATACCCTTTTCTGGACAAAACATTTTTCAGGCACAAACCTTGGGACCAAAACCTTCGAGTTTCAAACAAAGTGACCAAAATCTCTAGAAATATTTCTTTGGGCGAAAAACCTTTGGCATAACAAAATCTTAATAATATAAGATCCTAATATTTTTTTGGAAATACGACTAATTCGTAATCTAATTTGTTAAAGTCACTACATAATAAATATATTTAAAATAATATATCTCATTTAAAGAACGCGATTAAAATTACAAATTATAAAACTCAAAAAGCAACATAATTTCTTTCTTTATAATTTACACTTGTTTCCCCATATATGGTTCCTTGTAAAATTTGTAGAGGAATCATTTCAACACAAATATGAATTTGAGCAAGAAATGACCCCATGTAATATAACACAAACAAAAAAAAACAAAGTTAAAAACAATCTACTCCAGCATTTAACCTACTCTTCCGTCTGACTGAGCAGAAAATCTTTGCAAGCAATTTCAATCTCAGTTTTAATCTTTTGCACTCTCCCAACTACCAAACCTCTTTTCCACATTTCTTTATATTTAATTTAATAATAAATTAACATAAATTAACTACCTCTACTGAATAATGGTAAGTTCAACTTGAAATGCGGTATGAGCAAAACGAAATTCAGTTCCTTATAATATTTTATTTGGATTTCAGTCCCAGTTTACAATGGTAAAAAAATCCTTTCAAAGATTTTCTTTCGATTAGAAATGCAACTGACCCACACACCTGGGATTTGAGCACTCGGTTGAATTTGGCTATAATTTTGAGATGCTGCAGGCTAAAGTCATTCACTCATATCAACTTTGTCTAAACTAAATGTCCTCATTATCTCTGAACCACAGAAATGTGATTTGATTTAGAATTACGTATTGCATTTTATGGGCTAGGGAAATAATATCCGCGCAACTTTACCAATCCTGTGCTAACCCTACAATTGCAATTGTACGGCGAACCCAGGATTTGTACAACTGAGCCCATATTCTTTTAAACCTTCAGACAATAATATTTGTAACAACTAATTTGTTTAATGCACGATTCACATAGCACCATCATCTTGCAAGTTTAGGAGACAAATCCAACATCCCAGACGGAAAGAGTTAATGATTTGTAAAAAGGACTAAAGATCTGTATTAGAGTTGTGCACGTTAATTAGAAAATAATTTCATTCAGAACAATTTTTGAACTTGCCATTGTTACTATTTGAGTTTGAAAATTTGAACTAAAACACAATGACCGATTAAATTTCCAACTGTTCTATATCGAATTTATCCTGAATTTTCCTTGTCTCAAGACAAAAATTACGAGTTGTTAGAATTTGTAATTCTCCCAATTTCCTGAATTTTAAAAGAATTTCATCCTAAAAAATCTCGTCATCCTCATTCTTCAAGAATGACTTTTTGCACTTTAATTTCATGAATTCTAAAAAAATTGATTTGATTTTCAACAGACTCTCTATCCCCTTGTTTTGTTCAATGATGATACATTGAACTTTAATTTCATAAAGTCTAAAAATTGATTCCGTCCTCAATCTTCAACTAAATCTCTCCTTCCATCCCCTCATACATTATTCAAGAGCTAAATCTTGAATATTAATTTCACAAATTCTAAAAATTGATTTGATTACCCCAACTAGAGTTTTGGTCACTAGGGTTAAAACTTCAACTCAAGGAATTGGTCACCAAGTTGTAGCCGCAATGTTTTTTGTGAAGTATAAATTATAATTATTAACACCGTAACTAGCAACCCTGACATGATGGGTTTGCTGGTCGACACGCACATTCATGCCTATAGCTTACAACAATGAAAAAACCAGCACTTGACATGTGCGTTGTGACAACCACGACTTAGAAAAAGATTAAAACACAACAATGAAATGTTTGTACGAGTATACAACATTTGTGTCTCGCTTACATAACAAATTTTGTGATGGGACTGATCTAGCAACTTTTCCAGTTTGGTTCTGCCTTTCAACAACTTGGCTCCCTTGCTCTTTCCATAATTCTTCCTTAAGAGTTTTGGTGAGTAGAAGTGTGCGAAAATACTTGAACAATAATAATATTAATAATAGACATCTTATATTAATTTGCTTAGCCTTAGCAATCTAATTTATATATTCTGTATTTGCATCCAAGTGTAATGTTGTCTCTGTAGAAAGTCTAAATTGTAGTCTGACGACGAAAAATCGCCCGACTCCATCTTACGTGTCTGTGTACTGAAATGCTTGATCCAAAACTGCACTCAAGTTTGGACTCACCGGTCCAATTGGAGGTGCTGTCAAATGAGCTCCAGTCTCTGGTGATATTTGTAGCAAAGGCGAACTTTCACCCAAGTTTCCCCCGCCGCTCATACTTCCATTTGTCACACTCTCAATCAGGTCAAAAGAGTCTTGGGGATCCCATTGGCCCAAACTCCTCGTACTCTGTACAATAAAATCAGTTTTAAAAACCATACATATTTAAACGGTGTGCTATGATTAACATTCTCAGGTGTTGTCGACTAAAATTTTAATTTTGAATTACCTGGAGAGCATATAGAAGTAATGAGCGATCTGAGACAACTCCACTCCAGTCTCCTTTTGACAAAGCTTGCTCAATTGGGTCCAGGGTAGAGTGGACGTATGCTCCACCGGCAGAATTCTGTCCAGCTGGCATTGTAAGTTGCTGTTGTTGCTGATTTCCCGAATGACCTAGATAGGGTGGAGGTTTTTCCATATGGACGTACTCCATGTCGTTCATGTCATGTGACTGCGGAGCAGTAGTCAACGGCATAAGAGTTGATTCGTACATTATATTAGCTGGTGAACTTCCACTCATGTGGTAACTATTGAGACTCTGCTGGTTGTGTTGGTTCGAGATTTGCTGCAATTGTTGAGGTGGATGATGAGGCAAAGGAGGGGGTGGTGGATTTAGAGTTGTCAGACTGTTATTGTTACTAATGGTTGCTGCAGTTGATACGGACATTATATTGGTCCCATGGCTTGAATTCATTGACGCTTGAGGTCTGCTCCTATTGTTGGCCGCTGCTGCAAGCTTTTGTGCCTCTTCAGCATAATGCTTCTTCCATGTATTTATATATGACTTCATTTTATCAAGAATGAAATCCGGCACTTGAAAACCTTTTATATCTTCATAATTGATGGTCACATTTAATCTAAAATTGAACCAATTTGATTAATAAATACCATAAACAAAGAAAAGCTTCTGTCGGGGACTTACTTATTATCCCTAGCCAATTTTTCGATATCTTCTAGAAGCATTATATAAGCCCTTCCGCCTGTGGCAGGCATTAACTTGTTCTTGGACAACCACTCTTTATCGTCCACATCACTAGCGTACTTAAAAAGACCAGGGTGCTTTACATAGAGCCTGGAGAAAAGAAATTACAAATTTAAATCAAGTGTAAAATACAGTGTAATTTATTTTTTAAAAATAACAAATTTACCTTCCCCTTGTTTGGGCAAATCCAAGTGCCTTGTTGGCCCTGTAAAGAAAAGAGAAATATTTTCAAACTACATTAGTTAAAACCCGGAGAGCAGTGTCCCGTTAGCTTATGATCTTGAACACTATGAAATGATTCCATCCATTCAACTGTTGAAGGTGTGAAATTAATTACAAAATTTATGCTGATGAGATGCAGAAAGCGTAACCTAAATCAAAAGCGCTTCAAGCTGGCTCGAATTATCTTGGAAATTATTGCTTTAAATTAAATTAATAAAGCCTAATGAAGTAGGTCATGTGAGCCGTTAACCTAATTTGCACCTTCCCAATACTAGGATTTAGCGAAGATGCAGAGAACACCATACGTATTTTTATTTACAAGTGCGAGCTGCATTTTATAGCCAACGTAAGATTTACGATTTAAGATGCTAAAATATTTGTGTAGCCAAACTTAGCTAAATTGAATGCACTTAATCATTACATCCTCAAATCTCATTATGCATTGCAGAACATAATTCTGCCGTCACAGTAGGCTGCTGCTCCGTAAATCTTATATTTAAAACTAAAATTAATTGTTAAGACTGATACCGAATTTCTGAATATTCTAACTTAAGATCATAAACTAAAATGCAGCTCGTTAAGGTTTTGGATTTGACCACTCAGTTTTAACGATTCAATCACAATTTTGTGTTTCGAGTAAATTAAGCCAAATTTTGCAATTATGGTGATGTATGATGAAATTCAATGTAGAGGCGAGAGTTACAAAGACGATAGAGTTAGTAGGAAAAGTGAATGCATGAATTCGAAATGGACTTACTTCGCACCCATGATGAACAGAGTGTCTGTCGTTAACCTATTTACTTCCCAATTAGCTACGTGTTTTCTGGATGGACCGGACGGTTTTTTTGGCTTGTTGGATGACGCGTTTGAGTTAGCATTCGTTGCTGTCGCGTTGTTTGTGCTTGCTCCGGAAGCATTCGTCACCGCATTCTTATTATTAGACTTTTTTAATTTTTTGCTAGCATTGGACAACGAACTTGCTTCAGAATCAGTGTCTGATTCCCGTTTTAATGCAAACGAAGGGCTCTGCAATGATTTACGATGTAATATATTAATTGATGAATTATGAATCAAGTGAAAAGTCATTATTACAAATATATTCAACCCCCACTTACCGTTAAGGGAAGTTTGATAGAATCATTTGGAGTTGTTGGTGTTGGATTTTGAAGACCTCCATGATAGTCTGTGCTCTCACTTGGGTCTATTGCACTTGCTGTGTTGCACGGAGACGGGGACGGAGTAGTGGTCTGGACCGGGAACATTTTCTTGGCATCCTCAAGAATTTGACGGCACATATTATGGATATGATCTTCTGTGACAGAATCAGGCCCAGAATTGGTTCGAATATTCTCTATTCCCGGCTTGAAGTAAACCTGTTAATAAATATTGAAAACATACAGAGTGCAACATGATTCCATATTTTAATTATTCTTTTAAATACATTATTTTTAAAATTCTTAATTAGCGTATGCCTTTTAAATTAGCATGCCAATTAATGAAAGGGGTGGAACCAGTTATTATTGCTGAAAGCAATGGAGCAAAGTTTATTTGGTGAAACAAATTGATAAGAAAGAAGGGAAAGTTGAGTGACAATCATAAATTGCAAAAAACACATGTCAGCATTGTGGACTCAGCATGGAGGGTTTCTCACGGCAGCAGCGACTCAACCCGCTACAACCATATGGCAAAAATACAATCATGTAAGTAGTAGTGACAAAATTTCAATTTCTGCTAACTTTGCATTTAATAATCGTCTACTGACTACGAAGCAATATGGAAAACTTGTACACAGCAACATTCCTTTTCCTTCCTAACCTAACTGCTAAATGTCAAGTTTAAGTCCACGAGAATCAATTTACAAGACTTCTGGAGTGAATCAGCAGATTCAAAGCTTGTACAGCAAAAACATCTGTGTTAATCGGATTAAATGAGCTGAGACTTTGTAAAAACTACTCCTAACCTAAAAATAATTTGTTGCATCACGTCTCGATTCGAATCTAAATTAAAACCGAAGGATATCCTGGTAATCCTGGTAGCTTAATTAAAAATTTAATGCATTCAAGATTTAACCTAGTTTTTCAACAATGTTTTAGAATCAGGAAAAATACTCAGCGCTGGCCTGGCCTCAAAACCGGTGCCAAAGAATATGGAGATTTTAGTTAGAAAATGTGTAAATTAATTTTACTTACGTCGATAAATTTTCCAATCACTGTTTTGATTTCAGTGTTGATAGACACTTGTATATTTTGCCGGAGAAGGTCCAAAGACTTGGCCGGCGTAGTGTACGACATGGAGACTTTAGAGGAGCTTGATCCCGTGGACTTATTCAAAGGTGGCTTCAAAATACTCAAGTTAAACTGTCTCATATTAAACGGACTCTAGGGCAAAATAAAAAAACATAATCATTACAAATGGTAAAAGTACAATTTGATGTGAGAGAAGGTTCGGTCCAATGCGTGATCGACCCTCAGAAACACATGGTTAATTTAGATCCACATGGTCACATTTGCATGGAACTGAGAAAAGGTTTAAAATTTGAACTATAGTCAATTTACCCATTCGGACGGAAGCCCTTCTTCTGTGTCAATGACCATAACCCATATGTATATATGGAGTCAGCTGGATGTGAAGAGAGGATGCTTTGGATTTTTTTCTGAAGGGGGGTAACGTACTTGTTTGAACTATGATTTTTGTAGTCTAGTGATGATGAATTCGGACATATTGAGTAGTAATTGAATTGATATGATTGTTGGGAATTGGAGGATAATTGTTGTAGTACTAGAACCTTGGCCGTGGTGGTCCATCCGTCCCGTGCCCGTCCGTCAGTCGTCCGCGTCTATGGTCTTGGCTGCTGTAGCTGTTCTTTGGTGTATTTCCCTTGCCGTCCGTCCACCGCCACCACCACTTTCACCTCAGGAACCAATTCTGAGCTCAAGTAAGTCTGGACCCTATGTATGTACGTATGGACTTGTTCCTATGTATGTTTTGAGAGAGGGGGGATCCTTTGGCACCTTCAAAACATCTGATGGACTCGACCACGGCTGGCTAGGCCATGACGCCTGCGTTAAACCTAAGCCGCCCCACTTCCGCTATACACCCCTTCCCCACAACTTCGCTACAAGGGCTACGGCTCTCTCTACAACGCACGACAGAGGAGGACTAATTAATATCACTAATCATTCAACCGACTCAAACACTCACCCCAATTACAAATTACTACCCATCAACTTCATCCCCACTCTCTACTCATAGGCACAGAAAAGGCAGGTTCAAATCTGATCTCCTCTGCAATTATTCTTACTAATTAAAACTAATTTCATTTCAAGATTAAAGAGCTCAATTAGTAAAAACCTACGTGGCTTGGTTTTGTCAATTGTAGCTTGAACGAGTAATAAAATCTCACTGTCGACTCAATTAGGAAATAAAATCTTGTTGCTACAGCCTGAAATAATCATTCTTCAAAAGTCCTTTATTCACTGAGAAAATTTCAATAGAAAGACACTGTCATTTGTCATAAAACAAAATGGAATGCTCTAGCTCTTCTCCAAATCTAACACAAGTCTTAAACTATCTCGTAAGTCCAGTATTTTGACACCAAATCATGACCTGAAAAGATAAAAGGACGAGATTAGTTTGAAAAACAATTAATTTTCTGTAAATTATGTGCATTGTAGTAATAATTTTTATTTTCCATTCTCTCGAACCAGTTGATATTGTCTAAAGAGTTGTCTTTAGGTTGAAGCTGGTTTAGATTTGGGCTTATGTTAGAACCAGAAGTGACAAAAATATGGACGTGCATTGATTGACTTATATTCAGAAAAATACCAACTTTTTTACTTTCCTCAATAAACTCGGACTAAGCAACGTTATTCTTTCACCAAGTACTTGGACTACAGTTTCAGTTAAGAAATTAGAAAATAAAGAATGAGAAAATTACGAGTTAAGTCTTCTTAGCTCAGTTAGACTTGGACAAATTCTTTTGTAGAGTCTCAACGGTGGTCGGCTTCGGCGCGGATTGAACATCATTCATTTCTTCTTCAGTTTTTCTTTGCTTCTCCATCATTTTCAGAATATCTTGTACATCTGACGCAATAACTTGTAATTCCTCTCGAAGCTCAGTTAGACTTGGACAAATTCTTTTGTAGAGTCTCAACGGTGGTCTGCTTCGGGGCGGATTGAACATCATTCATTTCTTCTTCAGTTTTTCTTTGCTTCTCCATCATTTTCAGAATATCTTGTACATCTGACGCAATAACTTGTAATTCCTTTCGATTTGCGGAAACAACAGGCAACTTTTCCAAGTTTGGAACGAGTGCTTGTTCTATATTGGTAAAGAGAGCTTCTAGCCTCGTCGGTCTACAAATTCTTTTGGCTTTAGGCGTGGTTGGCGTCGAACTAATACAAATAGTTCAAAAAGCTTCATTAAATATTAACAACTAGCTGGACTTATCAAAATCAAAGCTGATGAGGATTTTAGCATGCAAAAATGTAGTTCATCGGGGTTACCTACCTGCTTGTAGATTTATTCACGTCACTCATCATTCTTTTTCTGTTGTGGCTGTTAGTAAAGTTGAGAGAAAATTGATTAATTTTACTTGTAATTAATTTTTGACCAAACAAAGACAGACGTAGCAAAGCAAATTGTAAGTTAAGAGTTCATCTCGACCGCCGCATTGTCGTTGNGAGAGAAAATTGATTAATTTTACTTGTAATTAATTTTTGACCAAACAAAGACAGACGTAGCAAAGCAAATTGTAAGTTAAGAGTTCATCTCGACCGCCGCATTGTCGTTGTTTGCGACATGCATTTCATTTCATTTACCGATTCCTCAACTCCAACTATCTGAATTTCTTACCTGGAATGAAAATCCTACTTTGTATGAAAAAGATTGTGGCCCAGAATGGAGAACAGTTTGTTAAAATTATGAACAAAACAACTTAAAACAAAAATGACAATTAATTTCTGAGCATCTTCACTGTTCAACGGGCAAAGCTAATGTGAAAATCCAGGGAGAAAGAGAAAAGTGAAGCGGAGTGGAGTGGAGCATTGTGCGGGAAAAATTAAAATTGAATCGGAAAGAATTTGAATTCTCAACCCAAAGGCGGAGCAAATGCACGGCAAGAACAAGACTGCACGAGCACATGGAATTCGCCCATCAAAAAAATAAATAAATTCAAATTCAAAACATTCAAAACTAAAGTACTTCGCACTTTGAGTCCATAGTCCTCTAGATTATTACATGCTTTTAACTTGTGATTTGAAGAGATTATTTAATTTATTTCACACACAGTGACTTGGCCAGCCCAGCCAGTTATCCAGACGATTTGTTCCAGAAAAATTTCAGAGTGCATTTGTTAAAATCGACTTTTTTTAGCCTGTAATGTAATGGGCAAGTCGATATGACAGAAACGCCGACTTTGTAGTTTATATGAAGCGCTACTTGACTGGGCGATACATTTATTTTATCCTGATACTATTGAAAAATAACAAACGCAAATGCTAATACGTTAAAGTACACTTAAGTTGTGAGCTGGATTGAAAAGCCGAACGTTGAAATCGAGAAGATATCGCTAGGCAGCTACAATGTCTGAGTTAATCAGTAATATTTCGGCACGTGTGAATAATTTTTACGTTGACCAAGTCTCTCATCTGTTCGAATTGGAGTTGTACAGTAATGTCTTAAATTTGGTGAGTAATCGGAATTTAGATTATTTACTGTATTGTAGTATTTCTTCAAGTAATGATTGCATTTTTAATTTTTAGGGCTGCAAAGTTCTCACGCTTGCGGAGAAGAACCCGGAATTACTGAACCCTCAAGAAGTAATTTAATTTGAATCAATGTTAATATTTAGTAAAGAGTTTTTATTAAAAATGCTACCTAATTATTTGTTTTTAGCTTGTCATAGTTCTACAACATTGTGGAGATGCAGCTTATCGTACCTATGAATATGGTCGAGCGGAGTCATTGTATCGCAAAGCTCATCAGTACTACAAATCTCTTTCAAAAACTCCTTCTCACCTCCACCAAAAGGATAATATGCTCCCTGAGCATTGTGGTAAGCAAAATACAATTTAAATGTAAAGTACACGACTAACTAAGATGACTAGTAAGATGTGTATGCGGTACCTAAGTATCCGTTTTTTAATATTTTTAGAATTGAGGTATAAAATGCACTTGTGTCAACTTCAATGCAAAAAACCAACTGAAGCTTTGCAAACGCTGCAAAGTATCCCAGTTCGGTTGCGGAGTAGCAAAGTTCATATGGCTTTGGGGAGACTTTTGCAACAGAATGGAATGGAAAGAGCTGCAATCACATCTTTCAAATTGGTTGTTTGTGTACGACAAAAATTTATTCTTTTAATTTTTAGGTTGTAATGCAGTAGTGAATTATAATAATCATGTTGCATCTGCGTCGATATAGGAAAGTCCATTGGCTATGGACGCAATCGAAGCACTTATCGCTCTTGGTGTCAAAGAGGAAGATATGCACGCAATGACTCAGAAAAAATTAGTGGGAATGCCTTGTTCGGAATGGTAAGATTTGCATTGATGACCTCAATTTATGTATTAAATCATAGCCTTGTTATGCATTATTTTTTACTAATTTAGGTTTCAAGGCTGGATTAAGGGCAATTGTGCATTTTTCTCTAGAGATTATCGCCAAGCAATGGAAGTATTCCATTTAATGCATGACAAGACTTGCTTACAACATAATCGGTCATTGCTTGTCAATATTGGAATATCTCATGCTTACTGTGGAGAATATAAAAATGCCATATTACCTCTGAAACTGGTACGTAGGATCCTCATTCTTTAGCTAAAAATATTCATTCCGGATGCACTTGTTTCTGTCATATGCTCATAATTTTTCACTATGATTTTTTATTTTAGGCTCACATGAATGACCCTTACGATATGTCGGGTATGGACCTATTGGCTTTTCTACTTTGGACTGAAAAGCGACTTCCAGATTTAGAGAAACTTATGCACAAGCTTGTTGAATTAAATCATAATGATGATAGAAGTGAACCTTGGGTAGCACTAGGGTATTTTGCTCAACTAACTAACAGGGCTACGCGTGGGTTGTACTTCACTCACAGGGTAAGATATCAGTTCTGATATATACAAGTATCAACTGTGAATTAGTGAAATTATTAGGTGATGCTGTTATCTGAATTTTATTATTGAATTACTAGAGTGTTTCATGCAGTGGTCGAAGGAGTACGGAAGGGTTAATTGCCAAAGGGTCACTTTTGCTTGATCTGAAACGTTATTCGGAAGCATTAGATCCTTTCCGGGAAGCACTTGTGATCAGTCCTTTCCGATTTGAGCCCCATAAAGGAATAGTGGATTGTTACGTTGGGCTACAGAGACTTCGAGATGCCCAAGTCATTGCCACAGCGGCTACGCGAAAGATTGGAAATACACCACGTGTCCTAACGGTTAGAAATTTATTGAGTTAAAAGTCTTCGATTTTTGAAAGTATGTGTTCCCCCAATTTTTATTATTTTCCTCAGATGTGTGCAAGCGTGCTGAGGAAAGATCCATTAAATATTGGAAAGGCCAAGACGTACTTAGAAAAAGCATTGAGCCAGGATCACTGCTACTTGCCAGCAGTTAATCTTCTGGTTTCTATCTACGAAGCAGTATGTTTAAATTGCACTTCCAATTCTAATCAGATTATCTTATTAGATTTGGCTTACAAATTATACATGAAACATGTGCAGTATTTAATAACATCTTCTACATTTTTGTTCACTCGAGTTTATTTTATTTTGCAGGAGGAACAGTATACTCCTGCAATAAACCTCCTCAAGGGTTATTTGGACAGTCAAGTGGGTACGGCTGAGCTCCATTATCATCTGGCCACGTTAATGGTGAAAAATCGTATGGAAGATGGGGCCGCTTCTCATTTCGGAGTTGCTATCAGGTCAGTCAAAATGTTTATAATTATATTTGGAAAGAATGGTGGCGAGGTTGATGGTACGAATTAGTAAATGCGAAAATGTGAATATTTATTAATTTTTTGTATAGGCTGGACCCAGGACACCGTGAAGCAAGGGAAGGATTGAATAAATTGGACCCAACGTCCAGACGAGGGGCCGTTCACGATTCTTCTTACGACAATGGGGATGACGTAGACCTGGACGATGAGGAGGACGATGCTGAAGTACTTTCAAGTTTACTTACTAGACAGCGAAGTGTTAATGATCCTGCATTTGCTTCTTTGGTTGATGCTATGGAATCTGACTCAGATTCAGAGCTTCTGGATTTGTGAAAACTTAGCAAAATTATTCCTGAGCTGAGCTGCATATACTTTTTGTTGAACTTTCTTTTATAATTTTATTGGGGTCTTCTTTTGATTAATTTTGTGACTGCGTCAAATTAACCCACCGGGCTAATGGTGGCATGTAATGCTATTTATTTTGTATTGACTGTGAAACAAATGTGAGCGACTGGTAGTATTTGAAGCTATTTTCTTTTATGTTATTTTCAACTCGTTATTTATAAATTTTTACGACTTATGTATGATTTGCTTCATTGAGTGCTTGAAATCCTAAATTATTGTTTGCTTTTGTGTTTATGTGACCAATTTTCAAATATATACAAATATATTTATAAATTCTTATTTTTGTGCGATACTTAAAAAATGTGGCTTATTTCAGGGAGATCATGGTGACAGTGAAATGGACAATGGTAGTATGTGGTCTTCGCCGGATTTCAATATGCACGCGTCCACTTCTTAACTCTTCTCCTGAAATCTTTCTATCTCCAACATCTACGATGTCGGACGTTAAACCGGACGAAAAGTAGGATATTTTTGTTTCTGTGATGTGTGATCCCATTTCGCTGATATAATCATTAGCTTACTTGGAAATTAATGGCATTGAGACTTTATTTGTGTTATAACTCTGTAAACAACCTAATGTCCAGTTCCAGTCAGTATGTCCGGGAGAGAATGAAAAATGATTCTATCGCGCGCTAATTTATTCCAAAACGATTTGAGACCGAAACTACATTGCAAATCTAAATTGGATAGTTGGAAGGGATTGGATAAGAGAACTCATGGAAGATTTAAAATTACTAGATATTCTGTGAAAAATGATAGCGTCTGCAAAATTATACGTCGGTTTCACAAATCAAAAAGTTGAAAGGTCGCTAGCCAGTTTTACCTCTATTTAGCCGTAGCTTCAGTTTCAAGTCAGAGATTCGCAAGCTGCGTGCGTGGTTTTATAATTTAGCACAACAAAATCGGTGCTAGATGAAATTGTCGATAAATCTAGGCTGTTTGATAAGATGTATGGTTTGATGCAAAAATGATAAATTTTGAACAAGGGAAATACTTCACTTGTTAGTAAACAAGTGGGTCAATTAAATCGTTTATCTGAGAAATTCTCATAACTTCTAAGAACCGTTCTCAACAATTCCCATCGTTTTATTATACAGATCAGTTTTAATTGGCAAAAATCCTCTTCACATTTTGAAGAGTTTTGGAATCAAATGTTAAACCAGTAGACTAGATACAAGTTATAATTCACCACCTGTAAAAGTTTACGTATTTCTAGAGTCCCATTATATTTTTATTTGCCTCGGGCGCTCATCGAAATTTATCCAGTCGTACTTGTGTTCTTCGTTGGAAAATTAACTTGTTTTTATTCTTAGTAAATTGACCTACGTTGAACAGATTTAGCGATTGGGATATTAATGAAAACTGACATTAGCGAAAACTAAATTTAAATGTTGCAAGTGATTCGGCTTGGGTATCTGTGATAATATGTTATATAATTTTGCGTCTTCGCTAGCATTTATTTATTTAACCTCATAATTTTCGAATTAGTTTTTAAAATATTCAAAGACTGACTTCTCTAAAAGATCGAATTATTATTTCCAACAAAAATGTATCTAAAGCTTAAATTTACATTTTTGGACTTCTACCCTTATATGACATTTTCGGGAAATGAATAAAAATTAATGCCAGATATTGTAATCCGTCTTGTCTTATGAGTCTCAACTGATTTAATCCTTCCAACCTTCATGAGAAATCTTTAATTAAAGCTCTTGCCTTCCTCAGTTTTGAACTTGTGAATAATTAGCGTAGAAGAAATTGGAAGGTTGCGTCAAATTTTAGCGCATTATGCGGTGGATTAAGTTTTACTTCCTGCGTCGCGTCGGGCCAATCTTTGTTAATTACAAGGAAAGACGTCCACGTCTGATTAGTTTGTCTTTATATGGTATGAGCCATGTCAAGGAATTACTCTTCAGTTTTAGGTTTAACTTGGGATTTATTCAATCCAATTGAGTTTCATGAAACTATTATTTTCTGTTTCCCATGAGTGACAAGGGCAACTCTATAGTAGTCAGGTACTTTTGAATTAATTGCATACGTAACACGTAAAGTCAAATTGAGTGTGTCGACATTTAATCGTATGTTTAAGAACGGAACAAAAGATGTTAAAAATTCAATGCTAAAATAGGAATGATCAACAGTCGAGGTATAATGCATATAATGTATAAAAGAGAAGATAGACAGGACAGGGTGAGGGTTATCGCCTAATAAAACATGTAATCATGATTATACAAAATAATCAGTTTCAAGTCATTCACCGCATGCCATGCCATGCCACGACCTATATCTTCATTATTGGACTCTACAACAATATATTTCAATCAGTGAGTATCACTACAAGACATTTATTGGATCAAACAATGTGTGTGCGAATCAAATGGCAATGCAAAACGACAAGGTGAGCCAAGAATTGTAAACACAAGTCGGAAGGAATGAATGAAAATACAAAAACAAACCCATCGCACTTTCCGTTTCATTCGTCTGGTTAAAATGGTCTGATTTTCAAGGGGAACTGCTTTTGCAATTGCAGCAAATCCCAACAACAATGAAATGAAACTAAATGGTCACATGCGAACAAGGAGTAATTTCTTGATTACTT
>WJEZ01000044.1:0-64126 GCA_009869925.1 Thalassaphorura encarpata
ACTTTTGAGAGTCTGCAACATTGAACCAGATTTGGATTAGGAGAAAAACGCAGAATAGCAGGAAATCGTGGAAGGGGGATTCTATCGCCATGCAATCCTACTCAAGTCTAAGCCCACTCAGACTCCATGTGGATGTGCCAGATTAGTGGGAATGAGTCTAATAAACTACACATGAAGGAAAGTGAGACGCTCTGTCATTGCCAGAATGGAAGAAAATAATGCCCAGCTTTTATTCCCTCAACCCTAGATGCGTTCAACACAAATGTATGACCTGTGACCTCAGCGGCAATTGCTAAGCCCAGGCAGATGATTAGTTTAAAATACAGACAAGGAATACATTATATCAACTCATAAAAATCACATTACAGATTCTCACAGTTAACTTTGTAAGGGAAAATCAGAATATGATAAATGTAGTGAGCATTTATCGCCATTTTATGATTTTCCAGCCCATATCATGGACAACGGGCAGTGAATGTAGGAGTAAAATTGTTATTGCAGCTATTACCTTAGCTTTGGGTCCTACGGTAATTTCAGAATGACGTCCTACAGCTGTGGGTAGACTACGGATGCCAAATTGACAAAATCGTGGGGGTGCCATTTCATGGGAGGCTTGGCGATCCAAATAATAACAGTTTAGGAGCATACATCCTACGATACTTTTAGATTACGGATATCCAGGTGACCTGCCTTTGTCAAATATATCCGTTATGTAATTTTTAGATACTATGCCAGAGTGATACAGAAAGGCCGGATTTGTTATTTTGCAATAATGCGTGGGAAAATAACAATTTTTTTCTTGGGTAATTTAGGTGCAATCGAAAACACGATTTGATTTATGAGATACTTGGACGTTAGTAGTTTCTATGTTGTTTACAACCATTAGTTTTTAACAAAATCATGCTGTCTTTGTAAAGTGATACTATTAGAGCTTCATCGTTATGCAGAATCAGTACTGAAAGTTCGGAAAATATGGTCTGTTAAATATATTCATACGTTTGAAGCAAAAAGAAAAATCTACTGATTATTGAAAGTATTTGACATCCATCGGAACATTTCCAAACAATCAATGGGTTGAGTATGAATAAATTGGCTCCAATAAAATTAAATTGCAATGCTTCCTAAGCAAAGGTATGAAGAAACAATGGCTTGAGCGGTCGACGTGTATGATTACAACGTTAAAGCAGGAGAATAGAGCCAAATACTTTCTGTGTATCATTTAAGAGGAATCTCGGTTTATGTCAAATTGCATCTGAATAATTAATGAAACTGGGAATTAGGGTCTATGTGGTTCAGGGCCAACTACTCTCCTCAAATTCACCATGATATGAAAGACTACGTGCTGATGCTGCCTGTAGCTACAGTTCTGACTAGACCACCAAAAATAAGTAAGCAGAGCTATTGTAAAATTTTTACTTTGAACGGCATTAAACGGAATGATATATTCATTCCTTGGTTTCCCTTCTGATTATAAATTGTTCATACCTTGATGTTTGCATGACACGAGATCTTTTCTGGGCCCACTTACTATGTACGGTACAAATTGTGGTCATTATTTGTCAATAACCCACTTGATGGAAACCACCAAGAACTCAGTACATCGTAAACAAATATTCCACAACCAGTACAGCTAGAAAACCAGTTGATCCTAGTAATATCGATTGTTGTGAATATCGGGTACATCCCTATTGTGACAAGATTAGTACTAGTCTGTCACTCTCCTTTGAAATGACCAATTTGGTCTATTCTGTCAATTCAATATATTGACTCTAATTGAGTAATATATGTGCACTAGTGTCCACCGAGTGAAGCGTCATGGTCGTTGGGACTCTTATGGCAAGACGAGAAACAGAGCAGTGACTGACGGAATGTTGATACGAGCACATTATATCCTAGTGTTCGGTTCCACCCAACAAAATTGCCTAGAATCTAGACTATGGAACTCGGTGGCCCTCAAATTACTCTTACGCCAATAAATTCATTAAAACCATAAGTGAAGCAATACAATCCTAGTTTTCTCTTGATGGGCATGTTAAATCGAGTTATTGCAGCCATTTATCTACCATTTCTATACTTCCCCATCATTACTTCACCGGGAACACAAATCATAGTCTTATTGTTTAATGCTACCGCTTACAATTTTAAGCTTCCTATTTTCACAATAATTTTGTCCTTGTATTTATCTTTGTATAAAATTCTTATAATAAAGAGAAAGTCATTGTTCAGAGAGTTGGTATCTGCATTGCGTTTCCCTGAATCTCATTACAGGTCTTCAAAAGCAAGAACAATTTCCTCCTAGCTATTAACTCCTTACTTGGCTCTGCCAGAAGGTTGAGAGGAATGGCTTAATCCCTGTAGTATATCTTTCAGCTTGACTTTAATTAAACTTTTTTCTTTAACAAGGGGAAGAACGTTTGGAATTCTTAAAACGAAAGACTATTGTTTTGTCTCAGATATGATATAAGACTATAAGTATTCTTGATTTTGCTCTTTGCCTTAATCAAATGATTCATTTTGGAATATTTTTAATTAATTGTAATAGGGTTGAACAGGTCGAAATCGGTGATTAACAAAATGAAGTTGGTGTTTTGGTTTAAACTCTTGAGAATTTCTGACTTTTGCTCTGATCGGATTTTCACGAACCACAGAGTCTGGAACGATGAAGGAGTGAATTCCTTTTTGTATTGTTTTTAAAATAGGAGTGAAGTATTCTGAGGGTGTCCGGATGTGGCTGTAAGGGAATTCCAACTCTTCTCACTTCATTTAGGAGAAGTGACAGTGAAGTTAAGGGAGGATCTCTTCCCAGAAGGAACCCAAATTCCAATAAATCATAGGACAGAGTGAAAGTACACGCAACGTGTGTCCAAAACTGCACTACACTCTAGTCAGTCCATGAAATGGAAAAGTAAGGAAATCCTCTGAACGGATTGAAGAAATTCGTTCGTGCTAGGGAGAAAGCGAAAAGGCTGAAACGTATGATGGGATGTCTCATGATGAGAAGGGCTCCCGAGTCGTCCTGTCTTTCTTCTCTGCCCCGTGACTCTCTCCGAATTCTTAATCATAAACCTCCCTTGAAATTCTGAAAGAGGCACGTCGGATAACAAATAGAAACTCACTAGCCGGGAGTAAAGCTCTAGTCTCGGCTTAAATAAAGTCTACTTTTGGAATGAGAATTACAAAAGTAGTCGCCGGAGCAGTTAAGACATAAGAGTTCCTTTTATGCATTCTCGGAATGGTAATATAATGACTTTTTTTTATGAGAGACTGTATATATCAGAATTTGTATGGCTGAAATGAGTGCCAAGGATAGAATTGAGAGGATTCGTCGTCCCCAGGAAATTGATCCATGCTCTACTATGTTGAAATAAGACGATTAGAGATTGGCTGACGAGAAACAATTAACTATATAAACCACCAAGGCTAACAACGTTTGGATTTGACTAGTTTCATTTGTTTAAGTGTGTGGAAAACTCACTGTTGGCTTGTATTTATGCTCAAAGAAAGTTCTGCTAAACCTCGCTAAATGCTTATTCTAATTGCGGGAGGATGAGAGAGGAGTTTAATAGCTCCAATCCTTTGCCCTTCTTTATTCTCCATTTTACAAAGTTTTTATTGGACTGACTTGGTTGACTCATGCCCCCTGAATGGGTGCTTTACCCACTGTCCTCCCATTAATACAAACTTCATTCAAAATTCACAGAATTTAGTAAAACTTTTATCAAGTCTCAAATTGTCATTCCTCTGGTTTACAAATGAACAAATTTGACTAAAAGTCAATATATTTTTATGTCGTACGAGACGAGGGGAAGAATAGTTGGAAGAATGCCCATACATTTCCTCCACTTTGAGTACATGAAATCCAAAATTCTATTATAACCGGAGGGAATCAGCCTAAGCTTAGTAAATGAAGAGACTAGTTGGAAATGAGGATAAAAAAGTAAACCAAGTAGGGAAAACTGTACATGGTGATCTTGAGGCGTTAGCAGGATAGGAGAATGTTATATGAAGGATCATCGGAACACAGCCTTAAGGAATAAATGTGTTTACTTTATATTAGAGGATGAGGAGACGATGAACAGAAAAAATAAAGGAATGATCCCGAACAAACCAAGTCCTGCACGCTGCACGAATGTTTCTGAAATCTCTCTCTATTCTCTTGAGCTCTTTCTTTTACTCTATCAGGATTAGAAAAAAACGTGCCATTTCTTAACTTCTGAACACCCACTACCAAGGGGGGAAATGTTAATCCCAAGAAGAAAACTTGAATCTAACAAGAATCATATGTACTCCTCCTTGACAAAAACACACAAACCCCCTCCTCTGTGTTTAGCTGTGATGCTTGGTCTGTCCTTGCGGGTTAAATTATAACCCGGTATGCTCAGTTCAGAGTTTTCGATCAGGTTTGGGTGTAGCCAAGTTTATTATTCCTTCATTCATTCCTTCATTTTTATCATTCCTTTGTACATAGTCGTATTGTTCTCATTTCACATCCTTCGATGCAGGATATTTCACAACTCCATCAGATCTAAAGGCTAGAGTAGCTAGGGCCTGGAGTTGGCACGAAAAGATGCAGGCATTTGCCTGTTGCACTCTTCAAGAACATAGACTTGCCCAGATAAAGATAATGCGATCAAGGTGTGAATGTTTCCAATTATTGGATCTTCGTGAACATCTAAAACCTGCAAAATCGTGTGTATTCTTAGTTGGTTGGTGAACCAGAATACGAATTACCTTATTTTCTGTAGTGCTCTGCTCAAGAAGTCAAGAAATAAAATATTTATCAGACAGGAGGAGATATAGCCAAATCTCAACTCAAATGTATTGACGAAGTTCACAGGATCAGAAATGGACTCGCATAGGTTGAATCAGATTTTTCACTGGTAATATTTAAAACATTACTGTAAAATTAATATTCATAATAAAAATCTGCGTTCGTGTTCTTGGGATTGGATAAAAGAGAAGTATTTTAATACATATCTCGTATAATATACGATTAAATATAATGCAGTTATGAAGACTGGATGAGCTGGCAAAGGGACCATTTGCTAATAAAATATGAAGGAATAATGGTCAGTTGCATTGGGGCTGAGATCTCGAGTGAAGTGTACTATGATGGACCTGCTGGACGTGTGAGTTTTTAAAATTACGAAGTTGAACACGTTCATCTTGTGTTAAACCCGGCGAGTTAGAAACCTTTGAGGGAAAATAATGTTGGTGAAAGTATCAAAAGAGTTTGGGAAAGACTGGGACAACGAAGTGGTTCCTCCACGGCCCAGCTCAACTCAACAGTTCTAGAAATGGAGGAATAAACTTCAGTGATTCTTGTCACGGGAAATCTGCAACGGGGAGAGTTGGAGAGGACCACATCACGGAGAGTACCCCAAACAAGACAACATCTGTTCCAGAAGAACATTAACATTGTAGCCTTTGCAGGTAACTTCACATGCTGTGAAAACTAATAACATCCTTACACATTGGATGAAGGGAAGTTGAGAGAAAGTCTGCCCGAGACCAGATTTTTCAATCATATTCTCAACCACGGTGTTTCACAAACTCGTCACATTGTAGAACATCCCCCTCCTCAGTTTTCGAACGTACAACTTTTTCTATTTTCTAATCCCAAGGCCACTCCTGGTGCTCTGCGTGTAGAGTGTCTATGCAGTGTAGAATAGTTTGAGTATACGTTGCGTCGGCTGGGCTGGAAATGATGCAGCTAGCAAGTAGGACAATAATCTTGGCTAGCCTACAAATGAAAACAGTCTGTTTCCCTCCAGTTGGAGAACAAAGACTTTCTATGAACCAAGACAACTTAGAGAACAAGGAGAAATAAATTTAAAAAGTCAACCACATTTCAATTCTAGAGGGAAAGAGGTAAAAGGTTCTATTACTTCTCAGACCTCGCTCTGTGAACAATATGGTTAAATCCAAGTGTACCACAATGTTTCTCCCTGAATTTTTAAAGGTACTACAATTTATCCGCACGGTCGACCTTACCCGGGGGAACATTTAAAACTTACTTTCTTGAGTGGCATGCGGTTTGCTTGCCCTACAAGAAATTTAGGTCTTGTTCAAGATGAACTCTATCCAAGGCTCGATCTTAGCAGAATTTTTAACAAATTAAACCCAGAGTATCCCTGTACTTAAGGGCGGTGAATTCTGGTTTCAATGAGAAGAGATTGGACGAGACTAGTCCAACAAATAAAAATGAAGGAGATGCACAAAAGAAATTTTTTTTCAGGCTCTTTGTTGTGACGTGACGTAGTCATGTGTTTGTCCGACATTTGGCTATATAGCTTTTATAACATATTTCAATGTACATCTGTTAAGCTGATACTCAAGGATAATGTTTTAAATTTCAAAATTTCTCAACTGGACACAATATATTGTTTCAATAGTCTTATTCAAGAATGTGTAACGAAACTACTAAATAGTCTTCCGATAAATTCAAACTGCCACAAAAGAGCAGAACAATCGACAACCGGGGTCACAGACTAATATTGTGAGGGTGCAGAGGATGGTGTTGCTGCTAGTTATAATTTAAGAGCAGACATGTGTTCATATACCCTTCATCTCGTACAGATTTTATGAGCGGTAGGTACCCTAACTTTCTCTTTCCATTCACAGAAATGGAATTTTCAAGGGATATTATTCCCAGTGGAAATTTGGCCAGGAGTATCATAGCAGCGTTGAATAATACGTCGACGATATGCACACAAATGTTGGCCCCAGGTGTTTGACGCTTTGTCAGAAATGAGCAAGACTGAGAAATTTTACTTATTTAGTTTTGACTCTGATTTTAGGTGCAAGTATGATTTTGTGGGTGCACGGTGTTTTATTTGTGACTTGTTCATTTATTGTTATTTTCAAACTCAAGACGGGTAGGCATAAGTGCAGAAAATGGAGACTTGTTAGCAAAACCACGCTACCACGTAAAGCATTATTTTTAGCAACAGGACAGAATGGCACAGCACAGTGTGGAAATAATGCATAGGACAAAGGCTTACCAGGAGGTCAATGGAAGGGGTTTCAAAATAAAATTTGCAGGTCTACAATCAATGTACCTTGTTATCATTTATTAGTCAATAAAATAAATCCAATTATTGGAATACTACTACTAAAGATCTAATCTCAAATTAGCCACAATATTTAATTTTAATTACTATTTTGATTGTTTGAAGTTTTTATTTACGTAATTTATTCATCTGTTTTAGTTTTGACTGATTAACAAGAGGATTTTATTTCATGACAAGCAGTCAGAGTTGTTTACATTTCTCTCTAAAAATATATAATTTTTGGAATCTCAACGTCTTTGCTTCTGGAAACAAACGACTTTTCGAGCGAGCTCACATGATCGACAACAACTTTAGAGAAAGAATTATCCGGGATATCATGAGCCGTGGGTAAAGTTGTTCCCGCATGAACAATCCACAAAAGTGGAACTTTTCCTTGGCCGCTGAGCCCATGTATAGCATGCGGAAGTGATGGGGAACGAATGAAATGGACAACTCCAGGAGGCAAAACTAAATTGCAGGCACTCTCCAGCGAAGCAAACAGTGGGGAGTCTACTTGGGAAACTGAAACCACAATAGAGACATTTCCCTTTAAAATTAATATTAATATTGGAATGATAGAGCCAGTGTTGGACATTTTTTCCAGGTCGAGAAGTATAAGACCAGAAACTCCGTACGGTTTGCAGGAATGGATCATCAACCTGTCTTTATTTCCGACATTCTGTTCATTGCTGGGCCAAGCAACTTTTACCAAGTCAGTCAGAGTTCGAAACCCATCAAAATCCGCCCGAGCCGTATTTCTTACAACAGTTTGAAACACACGAGTTGCCAAAGTGTATCGCATTTCAATCCCAATAGATTCCCAGGACTTGAGGGACTTCTCTGCCATCACGACTAATTTTCCGAAATGATTCCTTGCAAAGACATAATTCAAAATAGTTAATGCATATTCTGTCTCAACATATGCTAACAAGTTCCTCCTACCGTGGTTGTACAATTAATTTTTGATGTCATAAAAATTTCGACTCCAATTTCACATCTTTATATGTGATCTGCTTGAATGAATCCTGATTCCAAATTTGTTGAAAATTGTAATTATAAGTTAGGATAGAAAATGATATTCTGGCGTTAAATGATCAATTTTGGAAATTTAACTATTTTAAACATACAAGTAAGTAATAATTTCTGCAGATGTGTTAATAATTAAGTCCTAAGAATAAATTCTCAACTTACTTTTGCGTGTCTGTGACGCTTTGGGATGGTCTGGCCGGGCCCAAAAGTCTGTTCAATCTATTGAGATTTTTCCCTAGTGAAGAAACATCGGGTGAGGAACCGGCATTGAAGACGACAGTTGTTCCCTGCATATTAAGAAATTCCCAGGAAAATAAATAAAAGTTCCTTCTGCTTATTGCAGAAACTTCATGATGCTTTATGAGCCATGAATGTTTTACGATTCTCAGTTAATCTTTTCACAAGCATGATTTTGCTCTTAAATGGCTTCAACCTTGCAATGAAGGTGTACCAGGAAGGATGTGGCCAATAAAATTCCGTACACTATGCTAGTTAGTAGCTTTATGAATGGTTAATTTTCTCAAAATAGACTTCTGTAAACAAAAGTATTGCATGGTACATTTTACAGTAAAGATTTTAAGACGGTGTGGCGATTTTTAATATGAAAGGAAAGAAAAGACCATTCATGTTCAACATGCAATTATTATAAGAAAATGAGTTGAATGGGACGATAGGTTTATATTTAAAAATTTAGGCTAAAATTCTCCCTATTATTTCTAGAGTTGATTTTCCAAAGAGTTTTTGAGAGGTAAAGAAGTGGATGAGAGAGGAAGGAAATTGGGATAGGAAGGAAAGACTTCATTTGCAAGCCGTAATCTATTAAACTGACGGTTGTTCAGTTTGACTCTGGACGGGATGATGGCTAAGAGAGATGGGATAAGGAAGGAAATGCTGGGCGAAAGAATAGATGTGTCGTCTCAATAAGTGAAGTCTGATAGGAAGTAAGTAAACCAACAAGAAGAACTTTATACAAAAGTTCAGTATTGAGTTGAGCCGAAAAGATAGAAGAGAGCGAGTTGAGTTTGGAGAGAAAACTTGTGATTTGTCTTTGAAGTGCAATGGGTTGAGCATGAATGTTTTTTCTCCCCACTTACCGTTTTCTCCTTATCAGGAGAAAAGTTTGATGTCAATTAAAAAGAGGAAGTTTTGGGAAACCCGTCCTAAGAAATTGTATTGGAAACTAGATTAAGATTGGGCAGTTTTAGATTTCTATGATGAAATTAAGAGCTATGTGAAATATTATTCAGCCCTGCTGTTCATTTGATTGAAGTTGAATGAAGATGGGACACGAAGCAATTTGGATGTTAGGTAAATGCCAAAGAAAGTACCTTGATAGCAGATGCCAGTGACTTGACAAATGCCAGGTTCGAGGCATGAATGAAGATTTCGTTCTCATCTCCATAATTGTTCGCCAATGAGAGAAGTTCAGAGGGGCTCCTGTAAGGAATGACAAAGAGAACATGTCCGAGTCCTCCAATTCTAGAAGCAATCAAATCGCACGAAGTTCCAATATCCCACAGTAGAGTTGGCAGGGAGAAATCCGTAGGACGAGGATAACCCTGAAAATGCACAACTTTAAGTACATCTTTCTCCGCCAAACACAAGAGGATAGGATATACGTATGTTTTGAGAAAATAAATGGTTCTTCTTTCCCAAGTGCAAGTGAAAAGGAAGGAAGAGAAGAAAGTTAAGAGAAGAGAGAAATGAGCTCTGTATTAAAATGAATACCTTCAGTTCCTGGGTCTTCCTTGAATCAATCGATATTCGAGTTCTTTTAATGAAATCTCTAGACTTGAGACTTGAATCTGGACTTGTCTTCAAGAGATTCATTCTCGTCTCCAGTAATTGCAGGACCTTATTGTGCACGGGCTGATGGACAAAGAGCAGAGACCTGGCTCTTCTTCCCACCTGGCCAACATCCAAATGAAAAAAATATGAAAACTACATATGTGCCCTTTCGTAAACTCCGGAAAGAGCATAAGGAGTTGAGTCACAGAGCGACCAGGAGGTCACACATAAATCCTCGTGTTCTAGTAAAAAGTCTACTTACATTCGAACCCGAGCACCAAACCTCGGCTGCAATAGAGTCCACAGCGGTTTCCACGTCCGCCGATGAATCAAGTATGAAGTGGGCTGCTCTCGCCGGGCTATTCGGGAGTAAGACTACAAACAAATTCAGAAGGAGAATTCAATATGTTTCTTAAGATATTTGTATTAATTGTCTGCTATGTATCATTAACTTCAATCAATTTATATTATATATTAGCATAATGAATTTGATACTTGGTTCATAAATTCATATAAATGAGAATAATAGGGCAGAAGTGACCGTAGTCAGGCTTATTGTTCTAATGGTGACAACATAGGCAAACACATACCTCCACTGAAGATTTCGGAGGAATAGGTTTGAGGAGCACCCCAAAGAAACACTTGAGAGGCTTTGGCTTCTCGCCCCAAAAGTGCAATGTTCTCCTCAGAGGAACGGTCAAGTAGCAACAGATCAATAGGCGCCTTCCGGATTCTACAGACAAAGAAGTTATTTTGTGCGTAGAGTATGTGAAATCGATAGCATGAACCTTTCCCCACTTCAACCCAACAAAACTATTTTCTTTCTTCATTATGAAGAACATATATAAAAGGATGAGCCAGGCCGCAAGGAAAGATGAAGCGGACGATAGTAGTCTACGTAGGAGAGTGCCTGGCTTTCGGTTAGGAGGGCAGTGAGGTGGATCTGATCGAACACTGACGCTGGAATTGTGGGGCAAGGTCCGAGAGCATTCCAACTTAAGAATCTTCTCTGGTCAGAATGTCTTAAGATATGAGCAGAAATCCCTAGGACTTACAATTGATCCCACTCAATTTCTGATCCTCCAGTTTATTTATTATATACCTGACTCCTGAAACGGCACTCGGGGGAAAACACCATCCTCTTTCCTCCATTTTAACATTTATTGTTTCTCTCTTTCCTAATCTTTTCCCCGTCTCTTCCTTCGTGGGTCAAAACTAAAACTAACCAGTCCATCCCGTTCTCATTCCACTTCTAATTTCTTTTACCACCGCCTCCATCCATTTTCTTTCAAATCCTCAGTTTAACTGAGAAGAAAATGAATCTTTTACAATTTGTTGTCCAGACAGACATCAGGAGATGAGAACAGGATTCTCACAAATCATGGAAGAAAACTATCACAAAGAAACCCGCTTAAGTACTCTACTCTGCAAGGATTTTGTAGTCAGCTAAGATTTGCTTCCTTCAAGGAATTTGCCTTAATTATTTCGTGGTTCTACCAAATTTTTACTCGAGAGCTTGGTTTAACCTAGCTTAATTAAGGGTTATCACACAAAAGTGCCACAACTAATTAGGAAATAATTAGAGACACGACTCGACAAGATTAAGAAAGAACACTTGTAAATACTTCGTTGGCCCATGTTTTCTATGGAATATGGAACTACTCGTCATATTTTGATAGGACAAAGAAGAAGTCCCTATGGCGTAGATTTGCATAATAAACCTTGACACAGATATCGAATGTGACATAGGGAAGACAAAGATGGTTAGAAGAAAGAGGACAGGCGAGACTCTGGGGTTCCATTATAATGAGGAAGAAGGAAGAAATAGCGTTGAGTGAAACTCACTTGGACTTGTTCACAACATCAATGATGTAAGCAACAGGGAGAAAGCAACTGGCCTCTTGTGGGGTGTTGGAGCTCACTAAAACGCTAAACTTGTCATCAGAGCGAATGAGTGCCAAGAGAAGAGTTAACATATTTAGCATGGAATAATCCTTTTGATTAAGAGGAAGTACTACAACCCCTGAATTGCCACCGTCCAGAATCCCTAAAACCAATAAGGTTTTCATAAGCTTCAACAATTCACTCAAGTTGATATTAAAGAGGATAAATTAATGGAGTACCTTGAATCGTAATGTTATTAGGTGAATTAATTTGATGACGCCAAGTTGGGAGATCGTAGTCCCGAATTTGCCACAATGGAGTCTGGGTTGCCACACTTTCAGCGATGGAGAGCTCCAATGCTTTCTCTTCCACCAATTTCTGAAACCTGGAACGTATCCATGAATTTATTAAAGTGAAATCAAAAGAGCATAAACTTTTTCAACTTTCTGAGACTAGAAAGTGTAGAGAAGAGAAAGAACAGAAGGAATTATTTACTTGTGAACGCGCTCTTTTATCTCTTTCTCGTCCATTGGAGCCTCCTGTGAAAGTTTTCTCTCAGCAAAAGATTTGAGGAGGCTCTCAAATCTTTTTGTATCTAAATAAGAGATTGACACGGGGGTTCCAGCGACCTGGAACTCATCTTTTGGTCCAGATGACTCGAGCCAATTCTCTCCCAGAATGGATGTGAGGACATTCCCTCGATTGGAGAGCCAATTCTATTATGAATATACCATACAAAAGGACCTTCAGCCACTGTTCGTAAAATAGGAAGAGTTCAATAGAATTCAATGCTTTTCAGAACCCACGAAACTTTCTTCAATCTCACAATACTTCCCTTTCCACATCCAACCCACTACTGCCCTATTTCTTCTTTTAGAATTGGATTTGATGGTCGAATTATTACCATAGCCTTCTTACTCCTCTAAGAAAAAAGTGAAACCGTTATTACCAAAATACTGCTGAAATCCTCTCGCCCAGTCTCGTTGTATGACATGGTCAGATATATATCTCCCAGAATTGTTTTTCCACTCTCTGGCATTTTCAATCAAACCAAAACTGACAACAGTAGACTCTCCACTTTTATTTCTAGGACCCAATTCAAATTCTGTTCCAACAGGATCCAAACTCCAGGCTACACTACTCTGTCAAATCTCTGCGTAAGGAGATTCTCCCACTTGTCTGCTCTGTTGTAATATCCAATTCTATTCCAAGACCAAATGGTCAATCCTTCAAACCTTATTATAATCACTCCAACTCCACTTCATCCCCTAGCCTAGTTCAAGTTGTAACATCCATAGCCCAGCCATTAGCTCTAGCTCCTTGGCACATTTGTTATTCATGGCATACTCCATCAAAATTCAATAATATCACAGCCAGCAGCTCGCAGCTGAATCCCATCTGTTAACCTTGACCTTAACTTTGAATAAAAATGTCTGGCTCTCATCAATATTTGACTTTATCCTTATCCAAACATAAAACCAAAACCTTAGAGATGACACAACGTGTGGTATAAACTAATTGCTTCACACTTCATTTTAGTGACACATGCAGTGTACTCTTGGGAATTGATGTGTGTTCCTACTGTTTATAGTCAGAAAACACTATTTGAGTCAGGATTAAATTAATCTTTATAGAGTTGGAACTAAAAGTGAGGAGGTCCAACTTTGATAAGCTAAGGTGATTGGGTTGAGTGAGGATGTGACAACATTAGAGTGTATGAATCAAATACTCTTGTCATTTGGAATGTCTGGCAGACTATCTCATATGCTGGCAACGTGAACAACTAAAATCCTCCACCCAACTACACCATCATCATTCTCAATGAGTTCGATAGGTTTTCTTCTGAGACTCCTCCATTACTCCACTTAATGGGGAAACTAATGAATGGTCATTGACTCAAACTACTAAAACTCCTTCCTTGTCGTCTTCCCCACTTGGACCATTTCGCCATGAAAATCCAATTCCTTCCAATATCCCATTTACCCACGCGACGTCTTTTCTAAATTTATATACACTCTAATTAAACTTTCTATTAGGATCCTCTATTTTGAAAATTTATAAACAAGTCTTCAATGTTCATGTGTGCATCATTGTTTTTATATTTATATCATATATTTTCGTAAGCTTAAGGATGAAATCAGTTTGAAATAGTAAAAAAACATAATGTAAATCAAGGATCAATTATATTTTTTAATTATATGAGAAACAAACGTTTTTCTCCCTAGAGTATGTAAGAATGAGAAAATACAAGTTGGAAATTCTAATGTTGGGTATTTTAGGATTGATTTCATCAAAGTAGAATGAGTAGAACTGGTGGTGAAAGATAAGAACATTAAAGACTTAACGTGTGGATTATTGGCCGTAATTCGACGGTTTATCTGCGATCAGGGGAGATTGTACAAATAAATCTTTGAGTGTCGAGAAGATCTGACTGCTTAGGAAATCTAGACACCAATAGACACGTTAGCCATGTCCTATGACTCTTCACACTATCTTACATTTGCCCCAACAGCACTAAACTTGGACTTGGACGTAAAAAATTCTACTCCATAAACCCCAATATGAATCCTTTTGTGAGGAAAAACTAAAAGTTTGGTCTAAATGCTGGTAAGCGGAGATGAGCATTAGACAGAAGAGGTACGCACAGACCGTTTGCTTTTTAATGTCTTTGTCATACTTGCCAATCTATTATTCATGGCACGGACTCTTCATCACCCTAATAAATGCTAAATTACTTGAGTTTCGGGCTTCAAGTCAATTTTCACCCATTCGAATTCAGCAGAATTACGTCATTATGGCAGAATTTATATTGATTGTGATTAGGATTGTTAATTACAATGATCACGATTTGAAACTTTGAATCACTTTGACTCGGCTAATTCTGATATATCTTCATAAAATTATCCAATGCTTCCTAATTTATAAAACCTTTGCAAAGTACAGTAAATAAGTCAAAGCAATTTCTGAACAGTCAATTTTCATTATTATTAGGGTACTTCAAAATAATATTATTTTGTACACATGAATCCCTCTCGTGAACAAATGCAATGCTTTCTTAACTAATAACAATTGTTTAGAATTCAAATCAGTGCTTCAACTAGTCTAAATTCGTGTTCTACAACTACATGAACATCACAAATAAATAAACTGAAAAAGAATGAAATATAAATAACAAAACAAAATTAAATTAAAATGAAGTTTTACATCTAAGATAACAACGAGATCATGAATTTCACTAGTGTAATGTTATTTGGCAAATCGAATAAAAATTCTGGAAAGAGTCCAGTAAACAGAGTACATTAATGAATGAGACATATTTCGGACTCCACAACTGTAGTTTAGTTTATGGAATTGCTCGTGGCTACTGAAATACTGTACATGGGCAGAAAGCTTAGAACGATCATGCAGAAAGGCGCAATACGGTCAAAGGAAGTTCTGACTGAATACGGATTATCTGTACACTTGTATGCATGTTGCACGAGTGTTCGTAAATCGTTATATTAAATCCGTGAGTATAACAAGTTAATGCCAATATTCATCGACAACTATCAACAATCGGTCAATCAAGGATATCGTAAAGTTAAATCTGGAAATAATCCAAAACGCATACTGCAAAATCGTGAATAAACGTTTAGGTGAAAAGCTCATGCTTAAAACACAATCTATTCTCCTGAAAAGAAAACCGTAGATTATTAATAAAAGACTAAGAAACTGGTACAGTGAAGAAAAACTGTAGAAATTAACACAAAGAACGACTGAATACTCGAAGGTTGAAAATTTTCAGGAAGAAAACGAATATGCATCCAATAGTACACTAGTATAAAATATTACGACAACCTAACATCCTGTAGTAATTTTTGTACAAAAACTCAACGTGGTCACATTAACAAACACTAGTATTTTACAGTAATCTTCTATTTGAGTTAACACAACTGATTAACTACCCTACTGTAGTGTTCACCTTAACATGTACAGTTTATACAGAATTACTTTCTTATAGACACGTACCAATACACTTACCCTATGAATTTACAATTAGGGCAACACACTAACGCCAATACACAGAAATCATCGAACAAATACAAATTCAACTTTTTAATAAGAAACGAACAACAGTAGTAGATTTAAATCTGTAAATCATGATAGAGTTGAGAACTCTGCCATGCTGTAGACATAAGGTGAACGAGGGGTTTAGCTAAGCTACTGAACAATTGTCTGCGTCTTCATAATCCGTTTAGACATAGACCTGAGGTTGTACGTACATCGAATTTTAGATCTTGGTGTGATCTGCAGACATAATGATAAATTAATTTTCATGGTCGATTCAGGTATGACTTGAGTGAAGAGTAACTGCATTGGTGAGTTCATACTACCATGTATGCAGTTACTCTCACTCACCCAAAATGTGTCCTCCAATTCGTTTTATGCCCAGTGTTCATTTGTGTCAACAACGTCCTAAACAGGATACATATAACAACATTTAAGATGAGATTCTAAAATGCTTGGACCGGAAAATCATACTTTTGTAAAACCTCTCTCATCAAATTAGGCTAACTCAATGCTCATAATACAAAATTTCTTTGTGTCACAGGATCAAAATAAAATGTTAAACCAATAGTACCAGCTAACTTTTGGAAATTCAATATCATGCACAAATATCGATCACATGATAAGAATAAGTTATTAGTCACGCAAAGTTAAACAACAAAGACTAACAAGATTCAATTTAAAAAAATCCAAATCAATTCATTCAAATAAAAATAATCACTAGCGGCCAGGTTTTTTGTGGATAGCAAATGTGAATTTTAATAAAAAAACTTTATAAACAAGCGTATTTTGATTATAATGAGAAAAATCAGCCACAGCAAACGTTAGCATGATTGCCTCTGAGAAAGTCAATGTACAAATTTCTATAGTCGGCTGTCAGTAACTAAGTTGGCAAGTCAAGTAGAGAAGATTCTACCTCAACAGACCTTAAGCAAATACTCTGATTCGTACTGTGGACGACGACGCTATCCACAGGAACAGAACTTATCGGTTCAGAAATCATAGGGTCACCAGCTTCATTTTGCCTCGCTGATTCTACAACCCTATTTGGAGAGTTTCGGGGCAAATCTATTGTGCACGTTTCATTTCCTACAATAAGACGTAATCGCTTGGCCTTGTTACTCTCTGAAGGTGACGTTCTTGTGACACTACTACTACGTTTAGTGCAGTCTAACGGCTCTTTACTAAAATCGGGGTCAACCTTAATTATCACCTTATTCCTTTCTCTAATTTTTGATTTACGTCTTTTCTTATTTTTCTTCTTACTCTTCTTTTTGGGTCGTACGCGAATGGAGGACACATTTGGGGATTCGACTTCAGGGGAACAACTACTAAGTGGACTCATTGTGCCCTCAAAATGAAGAATTTCATAGTGGGGTTCAAACGGTACATCAGAATTTTCTCTGTCAGATGAATTTTTCCGATCGGATATGCCAGAGCTAGGTTCTTGAAAACAATTATTCCCAGATTCGATAACTTCATCCAGTACGGCGCTTCTCTTCATTCGAAAGGTCATGCGAATTGGACCACGCTCACGCCCAACCCTCTCTTTTAAACGCAAATCCCTCTTAGGACAATCAGTGTTCCCACGTAAAGGACTATCACTGGGGAAACTGCTCGACGACGACGTCGGATTCGAATCATCAGAATTACTTCTCGTATTTCTAGTCAGTCCAGGGGAAAGGGAAGAACAAACCTCAGAGGCAGTCGCAGCATTTCTTGGTTCTCCAAGTACCTTATGACTTCTAAGCGTAATACCAGGGCTTTCAGTCTCACAGTCTCTTTTTGTTGAACCAGCCGAGTATGGTGGAGCCATGAGACCATTTGAACTGCTACCCGTGCTCGTCACACTGCTACTACAGTCAACACCGGAATCACTACATTTGGAGCTACTAGAACTGGAATTGGAGCCAGAATCATCCGACAAAAACAGGCGAGGATGTGAGAATGATCGGGAGGACGCTCTCGTCGTACGTTGAGACGTATTCGGCTTAATGTTCGTTTTAATCATGCTCATCAACCTCCTTCTCTCCACTAATGCAGCTTTAGCTGTAATATCCGGTGAAAGCCTGTGAAATGATAAATAGCAAATTATTCCTGCGCCAACACCACAAAGGCGATAGAGTACATATTTGTAGAACAAGATTAACGCGAGATCTTTAGCATTATTTAGAATCAAACACATGCATATTTTCGTAAGTCGTAAAATGTATTGACCTAATATAAGTCTCAAAATATCGACGTCAACAAACTACTTACTATCAAAAAAGCTTACCTGGGTACATATTTCTTCATCCCTTCGCCTATTAATTCAGGGTTGTAACTTGCACTCTCTTCTTGATGTTTATAGGCTGGGTAGTTGGTTGAGGTTTCCAACTTTTTCACCAAGTAATTGTTTTGTGAGACATTTGCTTTGTGCGCAACGGCAGATGCTTTTTGTGAAACATGCTTCCGACGATTTAGTCGATTATCCGTTTCCCTCAGTCTGTATCCCTTTTCTTCGTTTTTCTGTTGCTGAGTCTTCTTGGCAAAAGCTCCACATCCTCTCCTAATTTTTGTTATAAACAATTAATTAAATTATTCATCTCGAATACTAGATAACGGCTTATCGCTTCTCAGTACATAAATCTGCTATTTGTTGTTTCTGTGCTTATGAAACTTATGTAGCATCTAAACATATTAACTTGCCTTTCACATGTTGCGCATTCACAACAAGAATTTTTATCACCAAAGAAATCTTCTCCATAAACGCAAGTGATTTCTTCTCCTTCTGCGATATATCTGAGAACCTTGACACAAGCAGTATCACGCTCTGTTGCAACAAACTGGAATGAGAAAAAGTATGATTAGAAATAAAAATATCAAACTGAATATTAAAAATATTTATAGGAAACCTTCCCGAAAGAAAAGATTATTTATTAAAGACTACCTTGCAGTTAGCTCGACAATCATGGTTAATGAAAGCAGCAGGTCCAAGCCAGAGTTGCGCACAATTCTTCCGACAACTGAACATAACAGAAAAATCGTTTTTTCCTGGGTGCAACAACTGAGTTTCCTCTTCTTCACTTAATTCCGCGATACAGCCAACAAGAAAAGTTATCTTTTCGCCAGGATACCTAGAAGGAGTTTTAATAACCTCAAAAATCGCACATCGAAGCATATGAAGTTTAAATTGAAAGTAAAAATTAACTAGTTTTTACCAGTTTTTTGTTGAGCAAATCTTTGCTCCCATTTTCCCTTCCAGAGAATAACGAAAACAGGGCTCAATTCTGCAACCGGCTTTCACGTCAAACATGCGAAAGTATCGGAATATCTAACAATTAACGATATAAATGAAATATATGCAGCAAAAATCTAGCATATTAAAAAAATCAGTGTCTGTAACGAACATGCTCTTTCACAGATTCTTGTTGGTCCTTAGATTTGGAGGATAAATATCGCTTCAGCCAACCGCCTTCGATTAGTTCCTTATAAGCTTTCTCGTAGTCTTGATGTGAAATAAAGCTCTGGACAATTTCTTTTAATCGCTCCCTGTTGAACTTCGTTGGCCGATACCTAATTTAACAGTTTTATTAATTCATATAGTTAATTTTTATATTCACTTCATGTTTATAAAAGAAGTTCCGCTTTCGATTGTCTGCCTAGCATTTTTTTATTCTCAAGTCGTGTTCAGAAACAATTTCTAAAATTGAATTTGATTTACTTAATTTCTACAACACGATTCGATACAATAAGAAGAAAAGCAACATAAACGTCCAAATTGAATTGACATTACCTAATATTCATCTTATGGGTGCTGAATCCCATGTATGGGTCCAATATAAGGGCAGTAGCCAAATCATCATTATCAGAAAGCTCTTTCGGAGTCACACTCGAACGGTGTTGAAGGGACGATTTATTGGTAGCACTTGAATGGATAGCCTGTGGTTGATTATGACCGGTCTCAGACTGCATTTTCAATCCCTCGCTGACCAGTGATGCTGTTACCATTGCAGATCTACTTCCTACAGGTGGTCACCGAAGACAACAACCGGCAGCCGCTAGATTAACTTCTGAAGGAGGATTCCTCTTCAATCTCGATGTTTGCCATCAGAAAGCACGTCAACTTTAAATTGAAAAATGTAAATGCAAAGATGAGTATTACTGTCAGACAGACAGTTGGAAAGATAGATAATACCCATTTTATTCGCTTAAGTTTGGAGGGTTAAGTGTAGTAACTCCCGAGATATTTTATTGTTAGATTAAAAGTTATCCTTATTTTCGAAACCCGAGATTAGCCTCCTTTTACAATTCGGTGATTTGTAAAATATATGAATTGCCACAAAGACTTACGTCCGAAAAGTGTATTCTCACAACTTTGCTTTTTAAACGAAATTAAAATTCGCCCCATTCTATTTCATTGGGAAAAAGAAGATCAAGGGGGGTCAAGTCCCAAAAAAGTGAAATGGATTACAATTAACAGGGTTTATTTAATTTAGACATTTATGGCACGTAGAGCTCCGTGTAGTTATCTTACAATTTACCAATGTTCGACTAAATAAATTTTGATCAACACATTAGATTCTGACGATCAAATTGGTAGACAATTGAAACTCATCTGTGACAAATTCGTAAATCTTAATATCCTATAAAACAATTCGATATTGGTGAAAAAGTGTGGTCTTTCTCAGATTCAAAAAGGAAAACACGAGCATCAACCTCGAGCAAAATTTTAGCTACATACCACATCAATTTTCTACAGCGAACTACAAATTAGAAACGCCCAATAAAATTTTAAATCATTAGCAAAGCCAAGCGTTTAAATGCAAGAAACAAATATTAATGATGCCAACTAATTTTCACAGAGTCACAGAGGGCTGATTATCCTTGAGAGAAAGGAAACCTTGAGAAAAACTGGTCTTCGGCTTTTGAGCAAATAGGCTAAAACTACTGCCGACAAATACAAATTTTAATGTCAAAATAGCTTACTGGTCAAATTAAGTCAGGAATTCTCATTTGACAGATATAGATGACATTGACATTTAGCATATATTTGACCTTGGCTTGATATGAATATACTAATTGAGTGTCAAACCAAACCATGAAGGTTTGAGATTTACCGGACTCGTATTTTGATGCAACCCAAATGAAAAATCTAATTTTTATAAATTTATTTTATAGAACTTTCACCTTCTTGGGTGCAAAATAAGTACACTACAATTATTATCTAGTCTGTAGACAATAAATAGAAAAATACTAGCTGACCTTTATATGAAATTGAATTGAAAATAAAACTGCAATAGTCATGCCGGAAAAACTTGAAACTTACCGTGTTTTCCTGTGAGTTGTTTTTTAATATTTTTGTATGGGCACTGATCACTTGTTTTTAATTTTTGTTGAACAAAAGGATTTGTGTTCGGAACGGAAGGAATAATATGAAATGTTGGAGTTGGAGTGTTAATGTATTTTTGTTCTGAAATGAAAGAAGAAGTCTCGCATGGAGAATGAGTGGTTTTGGTGTTGTGATCCCAACTCCAGTTGGTTGAAAAATTCCCCTGATCTTCTCTCTCGTCCTCACTTGAACCACGGAACCATCCAATCTCCTCCCTCAACACAAATACACTCTATGTCTCCCACCAAAACTTAAAAAATCTTCAACCCTTTCCTTCACCCTCTCCTTAACCCTTTCTTTCTCTTTGTTCTCATCACATACGATTTGTAATAATTTATCCAATCTAATCCAACTTTTTAAATTTTGCTAAGGAAGGATTTGAGTTTTTCCAAGCAAACTGCGCTGCGAGCGTGAAGGAAAACGACTTTCGTCAATTCCAGCACTAATAATTACTACAATAGTAGGATAATTAGGTTTAAACAAGAGATTCTTCTCAGATTAGTTGTGAATCCAAATTGTCTGTGTATCTAATCTAAACAAGGGTTAACTAATAACTCAGGACTGGTTCTTGTTACGTTCGCATCATGGGTAATTTTGTTTCGATTAGTTAAGGATTTTGAAACTTTTTAATTTAAAGATTTTTATCCCACTTCAGCACCAAAGAAAAAGTGTTCCCGGAGGGGAAGGAGAAGCTCGAGTTCATCTGGATCTGAAACTTCGTCTCGGAAGCGGTAGTTTTAAAATACTCTGAATTACTTACTGAGTCAACTGCTACTTACTTAGTTCATAACGACTTGAATGGTTTTAGTCGTGATGCCCGGAAGAGGCGAGGAGCCATTACCAGCAAAAATTCTAGTCGTCGTGATCGTGCCTGTTCAATTGCAAAAAGGCGATGTAAGACATCTAAAGCACCTAGGAAGCCTAGGAAGAAATCTAGAAAGACTCGAGCTGGGAAATCCCAGGGTCGCCAGGCTTCTGAAAGGCCACAGACTGGGAAGTCGTGCTCAGGATCCATGAGTAAATCGAAATCTACGACGAAATCATCATGCAAAGAAAATAGTGTTCCTTCCAGTCCTCCGAAGGAGGAAGATGGAAAGGGTGGCGAGTCAATCTTAGACTCCTGTGCCCTCGGTGGTGCCACAATAAATGAATCTCCCAAGAAAACAGATCATCCTTCGCCGCAGGGTCCAAAAAATCCCGATTGTTCCAACAAAAAGCCTCCAAAATTTGGGAAGCATGAATTATTTCCAAAAACTGTGGATCCTTTTTTGTTGTTTCTCCAGGATTTCGTACTGGTAGGGTTCACTTTTAATATTCAAAACTTGCATCTTCTCTCAGTTTTGAAAATGTAAGTAGATTTCACAACTTTAGGAAAAGCGAAAGAAAAATCCATCAGTTCATGCGGCCGATGTCGCCATCGAGGCAAGTGAAGTCTGGACTCGGCTTTCCGATCAGGAGAAAAATAAATTCGGGGTGAATTCTCCGTCCAATGATTCAGCCTGAGCCAACCTATCCAATCCAAAATTCCAACAAATTCTTTCATCAAGTGCAGAATTAATTTTAAAATCTGTGATTTGACCCCCAAAATCATATTACAATTGAACTTTGCTGTGTTCATATAAATTCTAAAATTATTACGAAGTCTGGGATAAATAAAACCAAATTTCTTTGAAGAAGATAACTGCTTGAACGGAATAGTTTCGGCCTGTCCTAAGCTTTCACTTAAACAGGAATCACTGTACATTCATAAGTTAGACAGCTATTCGGATCTAAATATTTGTAAAATAATATTTCTTATTTTAATTGGCTTCCACGTTCTATTGACATTTCAGTAATTCAACGCAGCCATGTTAGGGCTGGGGTAATACGATGCGGCATTTTTATAAATTTTTTCAATGCAGTATGCAAAACTCTTAATGCCAGGTCGGGACGATATTTTGACTGTGTTACCTGTTCGTGTGTAGTACATCAACGTGTTGAGGATTGAAGAGAGGTGAAACCACAAATTGCATGAGTCATCAACCATTAGCAGCGGATTTCATTTCCATAGTCCTGCAGGATTCAAGTCTCCAGGAGCATGGGTTGTATTTGCACTGTTTGGTCAATGAATATGGATGTTGAGGCTCATAAAAACGTGCTAATTGTGTCGTTCTTGCTTGTCTGTTTAGAACGATTCTCCTTCTATAAAATGTTTAGATTGGCTCTACTGGCTAATTATTATTTGGTTCAGAAAATGCAACCATTAAATATTTTTAAGCTAGAAATCTAAGAAAGACGAAACCTAAAATAGCATTTTATTGTAATCTCAATTCCGATGATATATAAATACATTTTATACTAATCTTGCAGATTTAAATGGGATCAGGTGTTAATTAGTTTACCTAAAACAAAAACCTTGACATATTAGGGATGTTTTATAAATTTCAGATCGCAATTAATTAAAAATCCAAAGAGAGAAAAGATCGCATTAAAATCTGTGCCCAAAGAGCGTATGGAATAATACTTGCTGTGGTTGACAATGAGTCTGCTTTAGTGATGTTTTGAATTTGCAAGTTTGCATGGCTTATGGTCATTGGATTGAAAAAGAGTAAATGAGCTCAGGTGCTACTATCACCCACCTGTACAACTAGACTCCACACTTCCTACACGCAACCCTTCTATTGCACACAATAAGTTAACCAGGTAGGGAACCTTAAAAAACACTCGAGAGTTCCCCGAAAAGAAGAAAGGCTTATCCACAAAACCATACACGTTGATTGCTGCTCATACAACATTCATGACATTTGAGTCATGGATAGCTTCAGTAAAGAGTTAGGCTTAAAGTAAGAAGGACTATTTAGTCCTAATTTCCGTCCTCTCCATACCTCAGAATCTCAGATACAAATTGTCCAACTACGTCTCACTAATTTTATTTCCAATTAATGTAATCAAATATTCAGACTCTGTTTGTCCCTTCCGAAATTTTTCATATATTTTTTCCATGCTCAAATTTGTAAGTCAAACAATTATCTGTAGAAAATTAGAGTGTGATATTGAATAGATATCAAAGTAGAACGTGCAATAAATCAATTGCAATAAACTCGACCCAAATACGACGATACGAAGGCAAAGTGATATTGACATTCCATTGTGATATTGATTTCCGTCCGAGCAAAATTGATTCTAAGAAAGAATTTGACAAAGTTCCAAATAAGCAGGTGGACGGCTTGTGCACATGCAATGTCTGGACTCTTGTTCTGCTGTGTTTGTTTTCAAGTGCAACAGAACCATCCTGCCATCCTCGGCTTTGACTTTTCATTTCCTATTGCGAAATTCTCAATCAAACCTTAAGGGAAACTCAACAAGCAATTTTAAACGTGCTCAATGTAAATCTAAAGACACATGAACCAACCCGAAAAGAATTCATAAACAAGGCTGTTTTTATAACCAACCAAATGAGCTCACTCCTGAAAAATTTTATACGACTTGCTGTTATTGTTGTTCACAAAACCAAACCAAGGGGGTATGCTGGGGAAAATCCAACCACCGTTCCATGACTGATATATAAACATTAACAGAGTTAAAGCTAAAGGACTAAAATGTAAACCAATATGAGTCTGCGTTTGTGTGTTTTACACTACAGTTCTGACTTCTGCACTGATTGTTACGTCAAATATTCCGGATTACAAAAATTCTAGTGTGGTGCGTCGAGATGTCTAGCGTTTCAGTTCAAACTCCAGGAGAAGACCATAATTTAACCTCCGCTACTGGGTCATCGTCATCAATTTTAACTGATGTAAGACCATCACTTCATACTGTTTTGTGTACCAGTGTACCATGAGTAAAGGGAAATGCGAGACTCGTGGATAATAGTGTCAACGACAGTCCGTTTTAGTACTATTTTAATATTTACATAAAATTAATGTGTTTTCACAGGGAGGATACGATTATGAACTACTCGGCTCAACGGACTCTCGCTACGAGTGTCCAATTTGTCTGTTGTACCTCCGAGATCCAGTTCTGACTACATGTGGTCATCGTTTTTGCAGTGGTTGTATCAGTCAATGGGTTGTGTAAGTAGATTTTTAAAGCCAATTACCATAGATTGCAGGTAAATGAAGAATGAATGAAAATTTGGATAATTAATTTTCAGGAAAGAAGGTGGGAAATGTCCAATTGATGGGGTAATTATTTCTGAAGAGAATATTTTCCCGGATAATTATACGCGCCGGGAAATAATGCAATGCAAAGCCAAATGCCCATTTACCAAAGACGGTTGTGGAATTATCATGTCATTGTCTGAGTTGGAACGTCACATTCAGAGTGAACATGTAGCCGTAAATGTGTCTCCGACTTCTTCTAAGCTCAGCAATGGTAACCCTTCAGGCTCAAATGGTATGGTGGATTGCTTGTACAAAGAATTTGGATGCCCGGGGTACATGACTCAGGAGCAAATGCAAAGACATCTGGAAACAGACGTTCATCATCATTTACAGGTTTGGGATTTGCACTAATACTATTTTAGTAATAAATTGCCAAATCAAAAATTAATTAAACTCATTGTTCTCCGCATCTAGCTTTTACAGGCAGCATATAAGCGGCTCAAAATATTGTCATCCCGTCCAAGCTTGGATTATGCATCTCCACCTCCGGAACTTTTTCTCCGACAAGATTCTAGGGATTCCACGCGCTGGTTGCTAGCTGATGAAACAATGGATTCCGAGGACTATCAATTCCGTAGACAACGCTCATGGGACAGTGTGCGTTTTGCAAGAAGAAACTACTCACGTCCCACCAGATATCCAGATAGATTGGCTGAGTCGGATGAATCAATTTGTCACAAATCAGCTGAACTTCGTCCTGGCACATCAAAGGGTAAACCAAAATTTATTAGTGCTATTTAGTTTTATTATGATACATGAATATAATTTTAAATTTTGTTTATTAGAAATTGATGAAGATCTGGATATGAAACATTCTAAATTGCAGCATAGCATAAGCACGGATTTCAAGGATATTTACGAACGCCTGGTTCGTCTGGAGCAGAATGATCGAGAGAAACAAATTAAAATTGACCAACTAGAAATCCGTCTATCCTCTGCAGTGAATCTCTTCTCAACTGTGACTAGGCTAATGGATGATTTGACGGCCCGTTATTGCAACGGAGTATTTGTTTGGAAGATTCCAGGATTGAGAAAACTGTGTCATGAAATGAGGAAGAATCCTAACCGAGTCATCAATTCTCCGGGTTTCTACACAAATACTTTTGGTTACAAACTTTCTGTCAGATTCAACCTCACAACTCTTCATTCTGGAGCTACTTCTGGAGTTCCGATTGACATTCCACTGGAATGTGGTAAATTTTACTGCCATTTGTTTATTTTTTATGTTATTAGAATCCCAGGATCATTCTCTTCTCAAGATTCCTATCTTAAAACCACTTGAAATTTTTGTGTGCTGGCATGGAACAGCATCAATTGGACATGCAAATTCTATATAATTTGACATTTTACATCTATACTTGCAGATGACGATTGTCACGTTAGCCTCTATATTCACTTAATGCAAGGTGAATTTGATGACACTCTTCGATGGCCATTCTGTGGAGAAATTAGGATGAGGTAAAAAGCACCATCGGTCTTAGCAACAACTTTTGCAATTTCTTACCGGCCAAATTTTGCTCATAAGGATTTCAATTTTTTAAGAATATTTGCGCTTGAATATTGTTCGCGAGAAAAATTGTACTGTTGCAAAGTTTCTTGTTAATCAGTCGGAAGGAGGATCTATAATCGTGATAAAATAAATCATAATGATTTTGATTTTGTTTCAGCATTATTCATCCAACGGTGCCTGAAAATTCCATCGTGGAATCCATGTTCTCCAAACCTGATGCTGCTGCTTTTGCAAAACCAACCCTGCCGAGAAGTGCTACTGGATTTGGTTATAGTCAATTCTGTTCATTGAGAAAGATATTGTCTTCGGGTTTTGTTAAAGATGATACACTTATCTGTAAAGTTCTTGCCAAACCATTGTAATCAATGGTTTCATTTTTACTTGCAATTTCATTATAATACATAAGAATTACTCATATCTTTATTTTGCTCCATGTATCAAAGCTAATGATGAAATTGAGTAGTCAATATAATTCACAAATCAAATCATGTATTATTTGAAAGTGACTGTATAGATCCACTGTACTAATTCTTAAAAGGTGAATAAAATAAAAAATCTTCACGCTCAATAAAGTCAGGACGATGCGATCATGTTTAAATGCCACTACGATACGAATGATTCGTGAATTTAATTCATTATGCCTTGATAAAGATAAATATTTTGGTTGAAACGTTAGCATACCAAATATTCGTTATTAAACCAATACTAAAGGATAAATCTTAAAGCCCTTATTGTGGGAAATACATATTTTTAGCCAAGATGGAAATTATCAAAGCTTTAGGTTAGAGTTAGTTGGTGTGGCTCAAGGCAAGGGGCATTTCGGACGGAGCTTTGTTATTCTAATGAGCTGGAATGCCGAAGGTTGGAATGGGGTAAATGGACCTGAGCTTAATCCCATGATGGAACCTGCTTCAATGGTTTTTCGCCAATGAACGGAGACGAGCTTTGTATTCCCAACGCGGGTTAGGAAAAGGAGCGCTCAGAAAATCCCACCCAGGTTGTTCTCTGTCCTATGTCTGCTACTTCGAGACAAGGCAAGGAGAAGAAGGTGGCAGAAACTCACAAAATATTTCACAATTCCGGGTCGTTCAACTCCCGGTTTTCAGTTAATTCAGCTCCTTCTTCAATTCATCTTGCCTTGTAGTCGTCGTCCTCAAAAATCACAAAATTTAGTGCCTCAGTTGATTCTCACCGGTTTTGCATTGCATGCCTGGTCACTCTTTCGTCTACCTTCGTGGCATTCCTTCATCTTGACGTCTCGGGAATCGGAAAATTCACTGGAAACTTTATTGTAAGTATTAAATTTCAATTTCCAAGTACCTAATTTATTAATTAAATAATTTAAAATATTGACACCTATTCCTAATGTGATTGAAAGGAGAGTAATAGACAATTTGGATTTGGTTGGAAATCTTATTCTTATCGTTGTGTGCCTATTTCAGGTGAGGTCAGGGGACAAGTAATCAAGGATGGACAATGACAATGATGAATTGGAAGTCCTTCGGGTCACTACGTTTCAAGGAACTCCCGTGCCTGGAAACGAGGAAAATCCGACCACAACCATACTCCAACCGGAAGTTCGTACTAGAACTCGCTTTAGTCGTGCCCTGAGGCCATTAGCTGGGCGAAGTAAGTTTACTGCATTTTAGTTCAACTTGCTGTATCCGTTGTATGTTGTATCAGGTTGTATAAAATTAGCTTTCGTTTTCCTACATTTATAAAGTTTCGATTTCATGGTTTTGTAAAATCAGGAAAAGGGAATTTATTCTTCTATCTGGTAGTTAGATAAATTACCATGAATTGGTCTTTCTGTGTTGCGAATTGCCATTACAAGTTACTATTTGCTGAATTGCAGCATTAACTCAAATTGTTCGTGAGAGGCGTCAAAGAGAACTGGCTGAAGCAAGACCCCCTCGACCATCGACTACTCCTATGGTTGTAATGTACCGAACACCTCCACCCGAGCCAACCTATGTGGGATCATATCCTTCCCCTCCACGACGAACCAGAAGAAGGGGGTACAAATATGTTTACGATGAAACTCCACCATCAAGTATCGAACGGGCGAAATCACTCTCACCGGTCAAATCACCACCAGTAGTCGTTTCCTCAGGATTACGAAGAAGCCCACGCAAACGATTGGTCTACTTTTCAGAAGAGGAAACCAGTGACCCTGTAAGTTAGACAGTGGCATTCTGATATAGCACTATCAATGATTTGTTAATAATGTATGCCTTTTCTTTACTTTTTACAGCCAACCCCAAAGAAGGTGAAGTTTGAGTTTTCAGAACCCCCAACTCCACATCTCCGGACAAAATTGCGAGTTCTTGCTGAAGGCCAGTTGGTAAATATAATTGCAAATATTGCAAACCAGCATCCTGAGATGTTAGAGGTAATTTAAGTACGCTTTCATTATTGAGTGGTTATCTATTTGAGAGACAATGAAATACTTGCTCAATATTTGCCAGGAAATTGAAAAGTTGATCCCAAAACCGGATTTGAAATCCATTGAAGCACAATTGAAAGTTCTTCGAATTTGTATTCATAAATCTTTGCCAAAGAAATCCAAGGCTAGAAGTCAGTCTAAAACTGATGAAGTCGCTTTCGCTAAGAGTGAACCTCACGTTTTTGCTCTGAAGGTAAAATGCAATTTTCTAGCCATAGTTATTACTGAATTGGGAGTGTTCCGATTTTGGAAAAATATTTAAAGCTTAAACTTACTATTCTTGGTTTCTGCATTTTAATTTACAGTCGTACATTATTCAAGTTGGAAGAAAACTTAAAAAATCTCAATACTGGCCAACCGTGGTGGAGTTTGCTGTAATGGCATGGAACTGTGTTCGCATTTCACCATCTTGGGATCGACCACTGCATTATAAAACGAAGGGTGTGTGCTATGAATATTTGACTCAATTAATGCAAGAGGCAATTGATAATGGAACCTTTTCTAAAGATGAACTTTCTCAAATTCAAAGAGAGTAAGTGATTAAGTTGCATAAGAGGAATGAAGTTGATTTTTTGATTTATTTTCACATTTTTAACCTAATTTGCAGGGTTAAGAGTTTGCGGTCTGATTGTGCAGGATTTGCTGAATTAATATACAGCATTGCAAGAAAAATATCTGAATTGGCAAGTTCCGAATAGAACGAAGGCTTTCATATGGAAAAAATACTAAAGTATTAATTAGCACTCAAATCGAACTATAGACTTTAAAAATTTCTAGAGACAGATTCAGATATAATATTCCGTGAAATTGTGTTGTATAAAATTACCAGTTAAATTTTTAGACTGAATGCATTTTCGTAATGGAGAAACCAAATTTAAGTTTCTGCTTTAAGATCCTGTACGGCGTACTAATTAATAACATTCATTCAGAATAGAGCTCTAATCCAAGTTTAATTTAGTTAATGGTCACATCAAGATGATATAATTTAATTTCAGGTATTTATAATATGAATTTCCTTGTAGGATTATACTAGTTGCTTTTTTAAAAATATAACAATTTTGTTAATATATTTTAGTTCGATTAAATCATGTTCAGATGAACCAGTACTAGCTACTTTTTAAAAAATACAGCAATTTTGTGAATACATTTTAGTACAATTAAATCATGTTCAGATGAACCAGTACTAGTTACTTTTTTAAAAATACAGCAATTTTGTGAATACATTTTAATACGTTTAAATCATGTTCAGATGAACTTATAAAATCTATTAAAAGATTGATTTATTGCGTAGTCCGTAAATTAACTCAGCTTATTCACGTCCAAAAAAACCTCCGAATTTTGAAGCTTTATTAGAAAATATTCCTAACTTAGGTCTACTTTCTAATATTTTGCAAATGATCTCATAGTGAACGCCTGGGCTATTCCGTGCGCTCAGCTCTTCTCAAGGAAATTGAATTGAACCGAGCTAACAAAAATAGACTGAGAGAATCAGCTGTGGTAGTTTTGTTTTTCATCTGTTTTGAAGAAATAAATAAAGAAGAATTCAAGAAAAAAGGCAGTAGAGAAGCGTGCTTGGTCAAAATGAGTTTGCTCTCACCTAACAATGCAGATTTTCTCCCACAGTTCAAAGCTATTGGACAAAGTTTGAAGAAGTAAGTTTTTGTATTATATTCATTTCATATTCATCAATCATTCATAATTTGGTTTTAAAACTGTTCTGCTCTTGTGGACGTATCTAAAAATGATTACTTTTCATTTTCACAGACGATTCTTTCGTAAACCAAATGTAGCCGATACGGTGGAGCAATATGGTAAGTTGCACGATATTGGCATTTGTTTATCAGCAATCATTTCACAACATTGAGGAAATTAATAATAAATTGTTTGCCAGAAACATTGTGTCAAGAACTTCAAAGAGAAGGACAAAAAGAATTTGCTGGTATTTGTGCACTGGAAGCTGCAAAATGTCAAGAAAGTCTTCAGAATTATATAGCTCAAGCAAATCTTTTACTCAAGGCAGCCACACTCCTTCTAGATGCCAGAACTTCTCAAAATTTATTTATAAATGAATCCCCAGATTCACAGAATGAGATAGCAGGTGGATTAACGCATGGGTATCTTCAGGTAAGACATTATTAAGTGTGGTTATTACAATGGGGGATACAATGATAAATTATAATTACAGTTGAGCATACAATCTCTGAGTCAAGCCGCAAAAATCTACAAGACTCAAAAAAATTTTGCGCTGTCCTTAGTAATCTCTATGAAGGTAAATTGAAAAATTTTAGTAAGTAAAAAGGATATAGGCCTATAATCCTAATACTATTTTTAATTAATTCTTCCTCAGGCTGGCGAGACTCTTTTCATGGAAGGAGATTTTGGAGAATCTCTCGTACATTTTAAAAATGCCCTGGACATTGCGACTGTACACTTTACATTGCCTGATCAATTAGTCATTGTCGAAGCAATTGTAAGGTGCAAAGTAAAACTGACAGAGCTAGAAGGTGCTTCAAAATTGGTCAGTGAGTACCTCAATCGGATTACAAAGGAAATGAGGGATGAGTTTCAAAATGAATGTCTAAGATCCATTTTCCTGAAGTACTTCCGATTTTACAAAATTTTTAATCTGTCAAATGGATTTAGGAAAGTCTGATACAAGATGATGAGCATAAAAATTATGTTTATTAGGGTTGAGATCACGAGAGTGTGTCTGGTCCTACTAGTTGGATCTGCTGACATGATTAGATTTATTCTGCCTGAATCATCTGGAGTTGCGTTTGACCCAAACTCCACCTCCGAATTTCCAGCAGACAATGAGAGAAGTAAAGTTCATCTTTATCTCAAATCACTTGTTGAAGCTGTCCAACATGGCTCTGTGGATGAAATCAATGCGGTCAAAGATCATCTCGCCCCAATTCTCCATCAGACACAACATGACTTATTTTTTGCTTTAGTCCAAATGCAAATGTAAATCTGCATCTAAAAAGTTATGATTTACACTTTTTGTACTCCATTCCTAACATGGGCGACCATATTTCCATTTAAGGATAACTAATTATAAAATCGCACTATGGATGCAACATTCAAAATCCATGGTATTATTCTGAAGCGAAATAAAAATATTTATGCATTGATATATCAAACTTATCTTTGTTTCAATTATTACTAGTTCAGCAATTTATACACCACACATCCGACTGAGCGAGAAAGAAATTTGTTTTCAGTGTTAGACCGAAAAATTTGGTGCAATAATAGTAAAAGTATAAGGATTCATTCAAGGATTAGCAGTAGTGATTTATTTACTATAATAAATAAGAGCGTCATGATTTGATAAACATTGGAAAAATCCAGACTGAATAAGATTAAGCTTGTGAGACGGGCCTACACACATATGCACCCAGTATTGATCTTCTCTTTTCCAGTCAAAGTTCATCTTCAGAGATCTTCTCAAGGATACGAGACAAGAGAAAGCGCATGCTAGCAGGAACGGCATTTAGATAGAGTTATACTCACGTAAAAGTATTTTTTGTCCATGAGACTCAATCAATTCCGTTTCTTCAATTTAATTTTCATTCGTTGGTTTAATAGGGCGAAATGTAGAGACGTAGTATAGTTTAGCATACAAAATTAAAACGAACATACTATTCCCGTTTCGGTTCTAGTTGTACAACCATATTTTTCAAGATATTTGATCTGATCCATTATTGTCAGTCAAAATGTTTGGGTTAGAAGACTGCACGTCAAATGGAGATGAGGATTATTACAAAATGCTAGGATGCAGCGAAACGTCAACCGTAAGAAATAAAACCCGTTAATTTATTTTCAATTTAGCTCGTTTGAACAAGAGTCTTATCACGAACCAAATTGATGCAAGTGATAAAGTCAGTTATATTAGTGACTTCAATAATAAATTGTATTTACTGAAGAGAACGCAACAATTAACCCTGGAAAGACTGTGATCAAATCAAGAAAACCTATCATTTGTTTATCTTTCATTTAATAATTCTGGGTTCATTTCATATAGGTGAGCCAAATTATGGCAGAGTTCCGACTTCTGGCATTAAAGTTCCACCCTGACAAAAATCCAGAAGATATTGAAGCACTGAAGGAATTTAAAAAGTTGAACGTAAGGCAATCTTGAACTTTGAATTTGAAGTACTTTTCTTGCATTCTGTGAGATGTGTTGCTAGTTGCGAATGACAAACATCCATTCCAATGCCGTATAGTATTCTTAAGAGGGACGAAAAATTTCTTGATCTAAATGGACACGTACTAATTTTCTATACATTGTGGACGTTTGCAACCCAATAAACTGTGTAACACAATACATTTAAAATAATTCCCGAAAATTTCAATACGCTGGTGCTCAATTCCATCAAACTTTCGATACCCTTTATAATCGGGGTCAAATGGAAACAATAGTTTATTGAGCAAGGCTGCATATACAAAACACCATGTCACTAGTAGTAAATATTAATACTGTTAAATTTTTCTACAGGAAGCTCGGGATATTTTAACTGACCCGGAAAAGAAGGAAAATTATGATAAATGGAGAAGAAGTGGACTCAATATCTCATTCAAAAAATGGCAAAATATTGGAACACGATGTCACACAGTGAGTAGAATTTTCTAACCGCAAGTCAGTCAGAGTAGTACACCCATTTCCTGTTAGAACCTTAAGAGTGACTGCGTTCTAAATATTTTCAGACAATGCACTGGGCAAAACCCAAGACTCAAACTATGCTTGAGGGTTCGGCTTATTCGAAGAATGCATTTTCAAATAATGCTGATGAGCTAGACCAGGAGGGAATTTGTTCCATTCTGTGACAAGAAATCCACACCATGGGAGCCGGAAACAAATAATTTATATGGAAAGTTTCGGAACTACGAAATTTAAGACAAGAATATAAAAATTATGTTGTTCAATTTTCAATTGTTAAAAAACCTTACAATCATTTGGGACCAAGTATTTATAAATCGAACAGCACTGAATTTGTTTTCTGAATTTTGTTCTAAGTATGCAAAATAAAACTTTCGCTTCTGCAACTGCAATTAATGAATTAAAGGTACCACAATTCGGAAGACTTCCAAAGTACATTCCTAGCACAAATTTAAAATTGCCAATCACAGAAATAAATCAAACGAAGTAATCGATCAAGTCACGACTTGTAAATTACAAGGTAGCGAATTGTAGAAAAAGAAATGAAATTTCTCAAACATTTAATTTTATTCAAAATAACTCAATAATATATTTATCAACATTTAAACGCTCTAGTTCCTGAATAACAGTTAATATCCAACCAGTACCGTTTATTAGAATAACTAAAAGCAGCGAAACGTAGTGAGATTCTAATGAATAATTACACAACACTGATAACACCAACAAGACTAAAAATTCAGAATTATCTATTCCCATTAAACTACTCTTTCTTGCAATCTAAACCTGGCAAGATTCAGTCTCATTCGGTTGACACAAAATCCAAAGAAAGTAAACTTTTAACCCTAACTGGATTTATAATTCAGGAAGTAAGGTAGAGGCCGAAATTGCTGAGTGCCTTAGAGTCTAAAAAATATCTCGTTTGATTTCAACTTCACAAGACGCAGAATGTATAAATATTCGGGTCAATATTGCACTTTTTTCTGTTTGACTAATTTAACATACACTGGTGACAAGCTTAGACTCTAAGGCACAATTCCCTATTTTACAATAAATTCACAGTAATCTATAAATCTTTGTTGATAGTTGAATTGATGACTTTTTGCTACTAGTTTTCGTTCAGTTTCAAATTAACATGAAACAGAAGGTAGTTTCGAATCGTTTTATAATCAACTTTGCATAAGATAATTTCATTAGCTCCGCTTAAGTAGTTTTAATAAATATCACCCTATCACTCTTCCAAGTCATCACTGACAATCACACATTGTTAGTTTAAACCAAAAACACTACTCGTACATTAATTTTTATAAGTATTTTTATTATTAGCAAGTTGTAGGTACGTTTATACGTCTGCTGCGATCGCCTTTCACCGGCTTTTCGAATGTCTGTCAGATCAAGTGACGTTGATTAAGTTTTAAGTACATCCTGGTAACAACCAACGGTTGAGCGTTTTTTTAAGTACTAATATATAACAACGTGTACGATAGCCAGTGCTAATAGCCAGTGTAATGCCTCGATGACGAAGACAATACTTGAAATTCAAAGGCACCAATTTAGGGCCGTATGAAATAACAATATTTCACTTGAAAACTTCTAGAATAGAGTTCAGAATCTAAAATACATGTAAAACTAGTTCAAATTGCACCAACCATAATGTTCTATTTTTTAACTTGAACTTTCTTGGAATCAAAACAACAGGCAAAAATAGCAATTACAAGATTACGTAGGCCGGATTCTATCTGCACATGTTATATATTATATTTTTAACGAGAGGAATCAATTAGATCTCATTTGCACAATAAAACCTATTTCTTAATCTTAGCTCTAAATTGTATATCGAAACACAGAGTGAAAAATGAAATTACCAGATAGTCAAATCCGACGATTTTTACAAGGCGAAACCAAACACCCAATAGGCCAATGGTGTAGCGCCAAGTAAATTACAATATCCAACAATCCACAACATTTTATCCGAATACCCGGGAAAGTTTGTGATAATAATTTAATTTGTATAAAATAATACAAGTTTTCAAACTTGTTTGTCATGTTGTGTTAAAAATGCTTTAGACGTTTTCTGTATATGCAGTAAAACTTCTACAACCTAAGGAAACATTTTGCCATCACTGAGACAATCCTTGTTGCTATTATTCTCCGCAACGTAGTTGTCCAAATCTACGGGGTCACTCTCTGGAGTTTCATTGTCGACTTCTTCCTCAACAACAAAATTGTCATGAAATTCGGATTTCTGCATTACGCTGCGCTGAGCTACGTTCTGTTGATTGACTGCATCTGTCAATTTTGTTATCCTTTGTCGAACAATTTTTAAATGTCGCATTATATATTCTTCGTGTGGTGCCAGCTGCGTAGCTCGAATGAAACATTTCTCTGCGCGAAGCAAATCGCCCCTCTCGACGTAGACGACGCAGAGATTATGGAGTCCTTGGACATTCTCAGGATCCATTGCAAGAATACGTTGATAGCACTGTGAACGAATAATTCCATTACCTTATTCTCAAACAAACAAAGCGACTAAGAATAGGTTACCGTTTCTGCTGTATCCAAATCCTTGATATTGTTGATGTAAATATCTCCCAGTAAAATTAGCCCTTTAATATGGTCGGGGTGAAATTTAACCAATTGATTCAGAAATGGAGCAGCCTCAAGCGGACGTTGACTGTCAGCAAGGAGCAGGGCGAGATTGAATAGTGCACTACAGAAACCGTAAAATTGAACATTATAAAACTGACGTAGACGTAACGTTTTTTGGCGAGTGTTACCTTCTAAAGTCCTCCTTCAGCTCAATGGCTTGTCGGAAGTATTTTTCAGCACTTTCATTATCTCTCTCATCCATTGACAACATCCCGAGGTGAAAAAAAGCACGCTCATTGTTAGCATCACGGGAGACAAGGGAGAGGAGCCTTTGTCGGGCAATCGGGCGATGAGATGGGTCTCCCAGCTCACTCAGAACAATTGCAGAATTTAAAAGGGCCTGAGTATGCTCAGGTTCGAAGTCTAAAGCCTTATCAAGGTATGCCAACGCCTGAAATTATCAGAGATGTTTAAAATACACACACGACATCATTTTATACATATCCAAACTCCAAACATTGTTACTAATTTTTAGAGAATGCCAGTCATACCTCTTTAGTTCTTCCCTGCTCAAGGTAAACTACTCCCAGCTACGGACAAAAAAATACATTAGTCAGGATGAATTTTCTTAAGATGAATTTAAATTTCTGAAATAGTTTGGAACAATCGAACAATCTTACAAAAATAAACCCAATCGAAATAGAACAGTTCAACTCACGTTGTAATATATATCAGGATTACTGCTGTCGTAAAATAATGCCCGCTCGTAAACTTCTTGTGCTTCTTTCGTCCTGAAGAAACATTTTTGAAGGTAATTTATATACATCAGGCAATTTCGAACAAAAGTAGAATTATATAATCAAACCTGTTCATTTTGAGAAGAATGTCTCCTCGATTAATGTAGGCTTGAGTATAATCTGCTCTCATAGATATAGCCTGACGATATAGACGATCCGCTTCCTCTAGCCTCGTTTCATTTCTTGCGATTAAGTTGGCAAGGTTAAGAAACACGTTGAGATGATTCGGTGCAATTCTCGCCTGATAAGATTCCCCAGGTTTGGCCTTGGGAAGCAGAGACTTGGCCTGTGGGCAATAAAGATTATTGGTTTGCGTACATATCATATTCCCACCCTGTCAATCACTGTGTATGTGTCCTTTATTAAAGAGTGTCACGTTTTGAAAAAGATGAGTTTGGGTGAGAACAGAAACTCTGGGGGAAAGAATGATCGATTATCCTCGAAACATTTATAAAAGGAATACAAAAGAAGACGGCAAAAAAAAAGAGAATTCTTGGAGAATTGATCAATAGCCTTGGTTGGTCCACAGCAAACAAAGTTAATAATGTTCTGTGTACACGGTTCTTGCTTTTCTTGTACAATGCATTTCACACAAGGAAGGAAAGGAACGGGGAAAGCAGGTCCGAATCATCAATCTTACAATAACGAGAACAAACTGAATCAATAAAGGGACAAGTTTGAGAAATCACCTTTAGATAAGCTTCTTCTGCCTCCGTGTAGAGTCTGTAACAGTCAAACAAATTTTGCTTAAATGTGAGAGCATAAAATTTCCAAAAAATTAGTATTTTAACTTTGAAGTAACTGATTCTTTTAGGTATTAGTAAATTAGTTTCACCATCAGAACTGAACTTCCTCCAAAACATAACGAAAATTTTAATTTAAAAAATTTAAAAATTTAAAAAATTACAATGTCATATCTACTGAATTACAAGTTGACATTAATAATGCAATATTGAATTCATGTTTGAATGTTTGATACTACAATGATGAGCACTCACTTGAGGTTATTGTATGTCCTTCCAACATTAATATGAGCCCCAATGTCGTCCGACTGCACACTGTAATAATAACAAATCAAGACGGTTAGGATCAACTTTGTATCAAATCATAGCAAAATACAATTTTCCTTAAAGATTTCCTTCCTAATTCTCAAGATTTCATTCATCATACTGATCACAGTTTCAAATACGTTTTTTCTGATGAAGTAGGATTAAGGTGATGATAAGAATCTAGATTATTAGGATTTGCGGCTAAATGTATAACATGCTGAAAAAAATTTCCACCTTAATAATCAAATATTAATAGCTTAGGGTTGTGTACTGTAATATGCCTGTGCAATTCCCTTCACAAAATCGTATGGTTTTTAAGACTCGATATCAACACGCAGTAGAGCGTGGTTGAGTTTATCCATGCCATCAAAACAATTCCTAGAAAATTTATAGGAAGGCGACAAGGAAGAAAGTTCCGATTCACTGATTTATCTCATTTTCGACCAACCCATTAAAAATTGACTTATTGGCGAACTTTAGTTCAATGTGTCTAGGAAAGCTTTATTTATGCGCAACATGAAACCAAACCCGCGTATTGCTCCGGAAAGTAACTTTCTTTTGCACTTTCTCTTCCCCAGTCGCCGTGATTTCATCAGGTTCTTTTGTGATGGCACATACCTGGGGTTGGATAAAGAAGTCACTTTCTTCTCACCGTCGCCTTAACTCTTTTCCGACTTGATAAAATACTCAAGTTCAAAAGTCAGGCTTAATAACAATAAATTCTAAAATTCTCTTCTTCCTTTGACTTATCAGCCGTAATGGAGAAAATTTTACTTGACAGCAATACAATTTCTCAAAATCTAGACAAAAACATCTGACAATAGGAAGCGATGACAGAGGAACCATCCAACCCTCGATAACTTGAACATGTAAGACATGACAACAAAAACAATGTTTGAAAAATGCCTACCTTACAGCCTTCTGGAAATAAAACAATGCTTCATCGTAATTTCCTTTGCTCTCCAGAGCGTGGCCAACATTATTAAATAATTTTGCATTCTTCTGGTTTACTTTCAAACCAGCCATGAAAATAGTGTATTCAGACTCCCAGTCGTAATTTCGCACATGAGTCTTAGCCCCATGGATGAAGAGTAATCCTGCTAAGAACAACCAGCACCACTTTCGTCTCTCTCTGCAAAAAAAAGGTTGTACATTATCGATCAACCAATTTTTCACACAGCTTAGCGGCCACTTGCAACATACTTGCTAGAAGAGTAAAGGCGAGACCATCCATAGGCCACAAGAAGGCAGAAACCCATTGATGGTACATATAGAATTCTTTCTGCAATCACGAAACCCACTGGAAAGAATAGATTCGAAGCGGGCAGAAATGGAAACACCATGAATGACAATCCCTGTAAATAACAAAAACCGTTTGAACAAACCATCAACTCGTCCCTAGTCCTTAACATGGGCGACCTTACCATGAGAACAAGATTCGAGTGCCGATCACTTGCTCTTGAAAGAGCTGTAAAGCCGAGGAGAAAGAAAATGCTGTAGTTGGCAATTGTAGCCAAATTTCTTACGTCCATCCATGAAACAACGAGTGGAACGGTCCCCATCGTCCAGTCGCAGCAGAGGTCACAAGGAAACAGGAGGAGCCACGCGTTGAGACTCACCAGGTAATTGTAAGACAAGTATCTTGTGGGAAGCTCAGCAACTGATGCCGGATTGTCAAATCTAACACAGAAAAATAAATCAAACACATAAATAAAAACCCAAATAAATAATTCATCCAATTCCTTTAAGACCAACCAATGTCCAAATACCCTGTATACGTATTAAGATTATAACTCAAAACTTTATGAAAAGATTGTAATGCTAAACCTGGTCATTTGTACCTGTACATTTTTATGGTACAATGTAGTATTTATAGTCAGGTTGTTCGGGAAAAATTTGAGAATAGAACAAGTCTCGGAATTCTTTACTCATTCCACTCAAGTCTAGGCAGAAAAAGGAAAATGAGTTCTTTTTTCCGCATCACCTGAGCAAGATGAATCTTCGCACTTCCTTTCACAATTTTCTCACTGTAGCTGAGAGAAAGCTCCCCGCCAGCATTACTACTTAGTTTAGGATTCTTTCTTCGCTCTTTGACTCACAAAACCCTCAAATAGATAATTCTCAAGAGACTCACCACTCTATCACTTATATACTACGTTTCTTAAATTTCCGGAGGGTCTAATTCCGAATGCGTAACTATTTCCTCTAATTGGAAAAATCAACTTTATAACAGGTCCTTAGACGATCAATACAACCAAAGCGTATTTAGAGTGAATATAAGTACAATAGCATTGCCCTAACGGAATTAAACTTGATTACCTGGTAAATACAGGTAGCTGAGAACCCATGACCACAAGTCGACTTAGCATAAGAACAATCATAGTTGCTAACAAAGCCAAAATCCTTTGGCTCACAGGAGATATCCAAGGGGGTAGAGCTCCTTTGCCTCGAAGAATGGTTTGGAGCACCATTACAAGATCCTTCACTCTCAACTGCAACCAAATAAATGTCAGATTATGATCAAACACATTAATCAATCATATTATTTCATTTTTGTTCAATGTTAACACATCGATATTGGACTGAGTTTACCTTTTGCAAAATAAATACTTCATAAACAGCACAGACTCCGAGGACTGTTATTCCTTGCTCCTTGCATAGCATAGCAATTGTAACAAGGAGACTGCATAATGACATCAATTTCCAATCTGAAAGTGAAACACCAGATTAGAACAGGACTTCTGATTAGGAATAGGACTATGACCAGAATATTATTCTACTGCTCTGTGGGTTACTTAATTATATTATAGTATTTTCTGTGTATTTTTACTATTATTGATAAGGAGGCTTAATAAAAAAGTGACGTGAGCATCATTTTGGTTGTGAATCAATAAATGGTTGGGGATTTAGAAGCAAAGTTCCCAAAAGAACTTGGAAGTCGTGAGTTGATCCGATTCGACATGTGAAGTAGGGAAGTGGTAATGCTGAATGGGCGGTCGTAGAAGACTGAGGTGAGTAAGAATAAATGATCAGTGGGTTGCTAATGATATGAAAGGGAATTGGTTGGTCTTTGGATGGTCCTGCGGGAATTGGTGAGGGAAGAAGCCTTCGCCATTACGACCAACCTCCCAGCACAACCACAAATCATTCGGGTCGGTGAGATCCAGCTTCCCAGCACGTCAATTATTCCCACAGGTCTCGCTATTGCCGGACTCTCTCCAGACAAATTTTTAACTTTCCTCCACAGAAAGTACATCAAGTAGATCCATATCTATCATTTTTACCCTTAGTCACTCCTAGCTAGCACTCGAACTATCCATCTCATTTGTCTCAACCCCCCTTTATGACCCAGAGAGTTCCGACAACTCTATTTGATCATTCATTCAGCCTTCCCCTTCACTGATCAAAACTTTTCTTCAGACCCATAAATATCAACCAGAGAGACGGAATCAAATTATTCCCCGACCATTTCCCTCATTAATTCATTATATGCACCTATACCGAAGTCCCACGTGGGATATTATTATATTATGCTCGGCCAATCGGCTTTGCACCCTAATGTATACCAAAACCAAGGTTAGAACAAAATTTACGAGTTTATCACTAGTTTGAGGAAAGGCCTAAAAATTATTCCTGCGATTGAGCCCCAAATTTAGATAAAAATTGATTATTGAAGGCAACAGAAACATAATCATACTCTGTCAATTCAATGTTACTGAAATCAGGCTACTCAATTTTCGAAAATAAAAATACAAACTAAAGAAAATTTTATTATTCAACTACTTCTGAAGACGCTACGAAAATTAATATTAAAGACTTTATTTATTTTGGTTCAAAAACCAAAACGGGATTCGTTATGATTCAGTATCTTATTAGTTAGGACGCGACCTTAAGTTTGAAACGTTGATAGTAAGGAGAAGAGAAAGTAAAAAAGTAAAAGTCCATTCATTAAAGCCATTATGTGTGATACTGAATATTAGAAAAGTCTGTGTAGCCAAACGTTAGGCAATTTTGTCAACGCAGTCTGCTGTTGAGAGGAGACATATCAGGAGAAACTATTTCCATTCGGGTGAGTAGAAAGACGTGGAAAACAATGAATCATACCTGTACTTGTCCTTTTGGTAGTGGCTTTGACGTAAACGGTGAACGCGAGGATGAAAAAAATAGAGGAAAGGCTCTCAGCTCTCCCAACGATCCCTGTAACCTGTGAACGTCAACGTTTTCAATTAGTTGGTAGTGAATGGGGCTATTAATCATAGGAACGTGACTCGGTGAGCGACACAAGATTTTCTATGCTAACTTTTCTACCCACACTTCACCTTACAACCCATTTACAAAGTCAGGTTTTCTCCTTACCAATTCTCTCTCTACATTTCCTAGGGTCTGTCTAAGCACCCCGACTTGCACTTGATTTTTCAACCCTCCCTTTCTAACTTATATCTGAATGGTCCACTCCATAAGAAGTCTGAAAGACTACACAGAGAGAACATGCAAAATGTATTGGAAGCATCGGATACAAACGAAAGTCCTTGGCTTATGAATTCGACTGCTGCCTATGGCTTCACTTAAATCATGCTCAATTAAAGCACAACAAAACTAAAGCAAACTAAACGAGTCTTTGGAAAGTTATGTTGGGAATGGTGGTGAAGGGCGGTGCGGTGATATCCACTGCATTCTAATATTATTGAGGGAAGGAATGAGTTTGCACAGGGACCGAGGCAAGAAATTGAGATGAAAGTTAACTTGTAAAGACACTGCCAAATATAGCCACATACGCTCCTTCCAGCCCCTCATGCAATGAATTATATAAAGAACAGAGCAGAGACGAGAAATCCTTTGGATCTAATTAATTCGTGAAATTCCTTCAGGGAGTTGGAACGTCTTCGTAATTATAGGACGCCTCAACTGAATTCCCTCAACACTAAAGTGCGCTACTGTCAATATCAACTCCAAAAGACTCAACAGACGTTTTCTTTCACAATCAAACTCAACCCACTCGGCACATCTCTTCAAACTTCATAAGCTCCCACCGATCTTCTCAAGGAGAAGTGAAAATGAACATTGTCAACACTACTTAGCAATCGTCTTTCTCGTCCTAATCTTTTCTCTTCAACCAGCAGCCTTTCTAAAATATCCTTTCCAGCCTCTCAAAATCTTACACAAATTCGGAATTGTGGCAGTTAAATAAACTCAACCTCAACCTTTGGCCGTGCAAGCTTTTACTACGTCCATTCGATATTCAAAACTTATCCAGTATATCTAGCCTAAGCCTTCTGATGGACTTCACCGCCTACTTCTTAACTTAATCTCTTCCCAAAAACCACCTTCTGACAGAGTGGCAAAATAACATCAAAATTCAATTCTGTCGTATTTGTGCAGTGAAGTGGCAGAAACGTAACACTAAAACACAGAAATGCATTTTCTTCTCAGCTAGAACCCTTTACCAGGAGAAAGTCAAAGTCCGTAACCTTAGGCATTGTTTGATGTGTGAACACTTTTGGATTTACCTCCAAGTTTAGATCAAAATAATAATTGTGGACCAAGTCCATCACTAACAGTATTCTAAACTAGGCTGATCGAAAAAGTGAAATCCAGTTGGAGTTAGGTAATGGTAGAATGGTAGTCTAACACTTTCAGTATTTGAAAAAACATTAAGGGAAAGTTGGGCCCTTTTACGAGGAACATAAAAATAATTTAACGACTAGGGAATGACATTTCACATACATTACGTTATTTGCATAGGAGCCCTAAAAATGAAAACTGATGATCTCTGGTGGTTTGCATTTGGATTCATTTTAGCATTTATTCTTGGACAGCAGCTGCTAAAAAAACGGAAAGGTGGAATATAGAGCGTGCGTCTTAATCGAGATTGATGATCATCTAATGTGATCACTCCTATTTGTTTCAGCCCGCAAAGGGACTCGCCTGGGCACAGAAGAGGTATGGCAATTTCCCCGTATTTTTTCTTGAGCTATATCGAGAAAAGTAATGGATTAGCGTTGTGAAGTGCCAATGCGGTCCTTTGAGCTAGGGAAAAGGACATACATTTGCTGTGATATGGGAGACGATGAAATGTACAAAAGACGAAGTGAGACAGTTGACAGATTGATCATTCCTTTCTATGCAGGAATAAAGGAAAGGAAGAGGTAAATCCCATTTAGAATTGCCCAGTGTTTTTGTAGTACACTTACAGTTTGTCCGTCAAAGAAAAGGCGCTCTCGAGAACCAAGTATCTGGAGCCTAGAAGAAAGGCTTGAGATAAGTTTAGATGAAGTACATGGAGTGTTGGAGCTTGGAATAGGTTTGGACTAGGGAATTGACACAACTAAATTCGAGCCCATCACTCCTCCACCGACTGACTACTACTCTTATTCCCAATTGGATCCGCCGTCGAGCTCCTTCGCCGCCTTGCCTATTACATTGGCGCCTAACCTATGCAACATTAAAATCCTAATACATTGCACAAAGCCAAATCCTGGATAAGACATAGATCCATCCCATACTTCAACTATCCACCCAGCTGAATCACGAAAAAAAACTAAGACTTTCTTTCCCCTTTCCGTCCGGACTACCCATCGTGTGAGATTGTCGAAATAGAAAGAAGCGTAATTTTCATAGCTGATTTTCTTTATATGATACGACATGTCTTCAGCGTGATTAATGTCGTGTCGGAATAGAGTTTCGAATTTCTTTGCGCCCAACAAAAAAAAGTAAGACGAGGAGAATGATCAAGGAATTGCTAGGCAAGGCAAGGGAGGTAGAAAGCCACTTTCTTCGCTCGACAGGATGATTAGAAAGAAAGCTTGAAAAGATATCCAAACCCACGGAACCAACCAATGTTCAATCATTACCGCATAACAGGAAAGGATAAGAAAATAAGGTGTACCAAATTTTCGACACTAAATTCATCCCAACCCTGTGCTAACATACAAATTCCAATTTCCTCTGAAACTGTCAAAGCTTAATCATAATGATGAAGGGACGTTGTTGCATTGAATTTTGTTATCTTCGAGTCAAACTTTTCATGAACAAAGACTGAAAACCATGAGTTGAGCATAAATGTCTTCATGTTGCAAATAATTTCTGACGTACTCCACCCTTCAAAATTAACTTGTAGGATTTCTAAACAAGTCAGATGAGTTTAAATAAATTACATAGTTTGTTATGTCGGCTCTGCAGCTGCATAGCCTAAGGAACTTAAATGGCCTGGGTTAAGTGTCAAGTAATTATTTGGCTTTCTCCAACTTTTCCTAACACAACTTTTCGTGGGAAGTAAAGCGAAGACTGGGCGGGGCCAATTCAAAATTATTACGTCTTCCCGTCAAGACAAGAAACTGGTTTGATGTTCAAAGTGGTAAATTTAGAGTTAGTGCAATAATGATGTTAGTAATCCATTTATTACCAAAATTGACTAGTCTCATTTGAAATGAATCATGAGTATAAATAAACTTTAGAAATATGGGCAGGACTATTAAACTGTAGTAATTCTGGTAGGAAAAAATGAGTTTGTTTCAGCCACATAGAATTTAGAATTTGTCTATTCTGAAGTAGTTCTTTAGAATTAGAAAATGATGAAAGGAATGTGTTGATCAGAGGGTTGGTAAATTTGAATAGATTTGATTGAGCGGGATATGGAATGCATACAGAGATAATCAGTAGGTTGAGGATTGCGATGACTACGAGAAAAGAACCAATCTGACTTGGTCCATTCCCTGATTGTAAATGAAAGGACCAACTGAAACAGGCTCGCTCCAAGGAGTCTATACTCGACACTGTCTGTGTATGAAAGCTTTGAACTTCTGAAGAAGCAAATAAAGCACGTACACCACAAATTGCTAAAATTGCGGTTTTCCCGCTCCTCTAACAAGCAGAGTGGAAGAACAGGACTGAAGAGTTTTCATTTGAGGGGACACGAGCTTTAAAAAGGATCATCAGATAATGTAGAGCGCCGCTCTAGGACAGAAACTTGTTTTGGCCCATGGATTCCATGCGGCACACGTTTGTATCGTTTTTTCCTCGTGCCCTCGTGGATTTTCCATGGAGACAAGTGATAAGATCCTTGGGACAAGAAAGTGTGCACGGAAGGTTTAACTCTTCTATTATATTTTGTAGTCCAATGAGGGTAGAGTTGCCACTTGACTGCACATTAATACCATCCTTTCCCTAGAGTGGAGTCAGATGAATGCCTTGACTTTTACGTTCCTTTTCCCCACAGAGAGAAGTGGAATGGTCTCATAGATTGGGTGGATGAATGACGGATGGCGTGTGGTATATTTATTGTAGAGAAAATAATATTGGGACAAGGGAGAGGGACTGGGTTTATAGGATAAGTCATTCAGCAGGAGTTCAATCTGTGGTCTAAAAGGAGCGAGTCCAACTTATGATTGCTTACCTAAAGTAGATTTGAAGGAGTCACGCTATGTTGGCAAACAGAGAAAAGAGAGTCATGCTGTCACATATGACAACTCCCGCTTCGTGTTGGACGGCTAAAGCGTGAAAAATGTGTTCACTTTGCTGGTCGGTCACTCCCAGAGTGGTCCGATGAGTAGTTACTACAAGAAGAAAGGTCCAAAGAATACTTGGACTATACACGCACATGCGGAGACAACCCACTTATCGAAACATCACACAACATATTTTCTCTTGGCTTCCAAAAAGATGGAAAAAAGAAGTTAATTGACCTGCAAAGCTTATCCAGGCAAACCTGAGTCTGTCCAAGGCAGCGAAAGTGGAGGAAAAAGCTAAAGGCAGAGGAAAAAAACTGAGCTGTCATTTCCCGTTATACTGAATGCGTATATTTTTCTATCTCTGGTCTGAAATGAGGCGGAGAAGGATGGAGGAAAGCGGGTCGCTCGAGGCTGGAATTGGAGTATACACCAAGATTTCCCCAGTGACTGAGGTGGAAGTAACAACACAAGTACTGAACAGGCACAAGACTAGTTTTCTCGCCTGGCTCTACCAACACTTTGACTCCAGAAGCCAAGGAAAAAGGCGTTAGGACGGAAGTAGAGAGTAAACTGATGCAAGGAGAAATGTAAAAGGCGCTAAAGAGATGGATGCATTAGTGCAAGAAAAATATTTTGACTCTAAAGCTCTTTTCCGTTCTCAAACCCTGCATAATTTATTTTGATGGGGAGCCGCATTATTTGACGTTTAGAACCCCCTTTCTGTTTACTCTCTTCTCCCGAATCCCATACATTCATTTCTACACTTTCCACTATTTCAAGCAACTTTCTTTTCCTACCTTCTAGTCCCCCTTACACTTTCAAACATTACATCCTACATGGCGGGTCAAACATCCAACACGCCACATTCACCTTCCACTAGATTACACATTTTCTCAAATTAGTCTTATCCTGACTTTTTCCACTCCTATATTACCCTACTCAAATCAGTAGTAGCTTGCTCATGCCCTCCATTATAATACTTGAGGCGGGCAAAGTCGTGAAAATTATTTCAAATACTCTACAAGTATGTAATATACAATATTAGGATTTATGACGGAGGCTATCGGTCTCGAAAATACAAGTAGAGTAGACAATGGAGGAGTTTGGTGATGCATAATGCAAACAAATTTAATCTATCGGACAAGTTTCAAACTCTCATACAAAAGGCCCCTGTCCCGCACCGTGCAGAGGTAATCTGACCCGATGAAGAGAACAATCCCGAAGAAATTCTCCACGCTCCAAATTTATATTTTATTAAAGTGAATTCTTAAACTAGAGAAAGGTTTTCCTTCTTTCTCCCCCGGATGTTACTTCACCCGTTGCGTACGTTCTATTCAAATATACATTGCAAAAGTTGGTCGGGAAGGTTAGAGGTAGGAACAGGCACTAAAATTACTCCATGGTACTGACTTTCTACCGATGAAAGAATCCAATCCGCACAAGAATACATTACAAAGTATCCACACAAACTCAGCCTTCACATTTAAACAATAAAGTACTGAGCATTGCGTGTGTAGAGTAGGCGGTAAAAATAAACACTGAAAGCGGTTAGCCATAAAATAATGCTAAACAAAATTGACTTTTATTAATCGTAATTAGAATAGATGCCTCGAGTAAATCTCTGATAAATGATATCTTTGTCTATCCCGCCCAAACATGTTTCACGATAGCGAAGCCTATACTAAAAACCTTTCCCAACTCCTGGAAAGAAGGGCCCAAAGGAGAGAAGGAATAAATGAACGTCTGACTTTCTATTATTGTCTGCCGTCGCTAAGCTTACTTCTGCAATAACTCTCCTTCTACCTTTTTATCACACAAAGATCCAGCAACACTCATATATTCCATCACCTCATATGTATAAAGCAGTCATTTCTTTTTTCTTCCTCTCAAGCTTAAACTACAGATATCCATATTCCAACTCCACCGCACCCAAATGTGTTCTTCCAGGATGGTCATTAAAACTTCCAAATGTGCAAATACCACCATCCATGAAGTCATGTAGACTTTGGCGGATTTCCAAAAATTAGTCTTATACTTCCAAGTCTCCTTATAAATGCGACCCATATCACTATGTAAATACCACTGTCCTTACAAACGCACTCCAATAAAGTATGCAAGGCTGAGAGGACAAAGGGAACTTTCTAACCTTTCCCGAACCCATTAGGAACGGTGCGGGTGAAGAAAGGATAACTTGAATTCAAATGTTCACTATTACCACAAAATATAAGAGGTATGCTTATTTATGGCTTTTAGCAGAAGCATTCAGTGTGTGATGGAAGGAGTTGCATCGTGAGAACGAATATAAAAAAGCTATTGGAAAAGTAGCCTAAGCCCAAAGACGAAGATATTCATAAAAAAGGTATTTTACGGAAAATTTATCTCGGAGTAATATGCTGGAGGAGTTCATAAACGCAGCTGATGTGTTGGAGGCTCAGGTTTCTTTAATCTCTTTCACAGTAACTACAAAAGCAGATGTTGACTATGTGAATTTACTTGCTGGGGAGGAAAGTCGGTCTCAAAATACCGAGGTTCTTGGGCCAGCAGCACACTGCTCCTCTACACACGCTTTCCATATTTTATCAAACAAAGCTTATCCTTCATCTCTCTCACTCTAAATTTGCCTTTCTCCAATATGCAATGCAATTTGCTCCACCGGTGCTGATTTTCTCCATTCAGTCTAAATATTCTAAACTCTCTGACTTTCACCTTCATTACATAACAAGCAGTTGCAAAGTTGACTCTTTTCAAAACATGACCAACAAAATTTAATCAAGCAGATTTATGATCACAAGGCAGGGATAACATCAACCAAGGCATGAAAACCAAAAACTACGCAAAAAATTTAGCTATTAAAGAGATTAATGGGGGAAGAAAAGCCTTTGAGCTTTTCCAAACAATTAAGATTGGTTGATAAGATTCCAAATCCGGAGAATCTCAGTCACTGAAATAAACTATTTTCCCTATCTCTTACTTTTTATTAGTTACTTTATCACATGTAATTCCAAAATTTTCCCTGCTAACGCGACATATGCTAGAAATAAATTTCTTTAATGTTACTCAATTTTGTGAGATGAGAAAATGTGCATTATTAAAACTTTAGACTACGCTTGCTAAGGTTTCTACAAAGCACAGTGGGAAATTAAGAGTAGTTAAATAATAATGATGTATAATTGGTTTGACAAGATCAGGAATCCTAATTTCATGAGCAGTATAAGGATTCTTCTTGTGTCAGTTAGCTGAGGCTGTTGATGAAAGAACTCATTAAAATCACATCAACACAGCATAAATAAATAGCACGAATGAAATGTTGCCTCCTCTGAATACAAAATGAGTTTAGAAACAAATATATTGAATAGAAGTGGGCATAGTACAACGAAAGGAAACAAAGTAATGAAACTAAAACACACTCCTAATTCGCTCAACCTGCTCAGGGTTGGTTACTGCATACAAGAGATACAATTTTTAAAATAGGTCTTTTGTCGAGCTTCACCTTTTCTTAACTTAAACAGCAAGTTTTGCTAATTCGGAAAAACATTCTACGGAAAAGATTGACTGAAAGATTTCCGAGAATTCTTACGGACTGTGACTACGCAAGAAGGGATTGTCAAAGCAAAGAACCTGGAAGGGTTTAGTGAATGTTGATTTCACAAAACGGAGGGCATTGACATATAATTATGAGTAAGGTAGTGAAACTGTCGACTCTTGGAAAGTGATGCTGAGTTGGAAGTAATTGAAAGGAGGGAAAGAGTTAGACAGGAAGTTTAGGCCATACCGAGCAAGCCACCCTTCCACATTCCAACTCTGGCATGATTTATACCAACGCTAATTAAATTTCGCGAAGCAAATCAAAAACCACAGAGAACGGTTATAAATCCCAGCTTGCTTCATTCCTGAGCAACCGGCCCCATCTACCTTTACAAAAAATTTTCAAGACAAGAAAGGACGTCGATACACTGTTAGCTTGCTAAATAAATCAAGGAAGCTAGCCAAAACAAAGGATGGTTTTAAGCCATAAGAATCCGAACAGAAGGGACGCCTGTGTTTGAGGAATTTGGCCACGAGTCCCAACATTTCTCTCTGCCCCGAGATTCCTTTACCCGTAAAGCTAATCTTACAAGACTTCTCTGACTAATTTCCTTCATAGAATCTGTTATCTATTCGGAAACCAATCCTATTACTCAATATATTTATTACTCTCAAAAGACTGACAGGTCTCTCTAGAGTTTAATTTTTACCAGATCTGAATGATGGGTTTTGTCAAATGAAGTCAATAGGAGCGCAGTTGGTATAATGTGTTTTTCGTTTAACGTCATGTCCACGATAAGAGTTGAGTAATCCTATAAATTTCCAAAACTCATATGTGGAGAAGGCGTCCAAGTAAATTTTCTATTAACGTTAGAAACGTGAGTTCATTTGGAAGATTGAAGTCATAAAGAAAGGAAAGGAGAGACGAGAGGAAAAGAAGTGGGAGAATTGGAACCAATGTTCTTATCTGAGAGCAAAGGAAAAGCGCACGTTGACCTACAGCTAAATTTGATGATTGCGTGCAGGCGTCACACGCCTTTAACAACGTCTACATCACAAACGCCGTTGGAGGACTCAACGTTGCCACCACTGAGCTTCAAACATTTACAATGTACGAACCTGGAGGTAAGGTAGTTTTGAAAACATAGGACTTACACTAGCATTCTACGATTTATTTGTTCACCAATAACAAGAAATGAGAATTGAGTTGAAGCTATGCGGGGGTGCAAAGCACTTACTTCACAAGAGGACTTTAATAATTTTCTACCTGATTTTCTTTCACTTTCTCCTTTGCATGTAAGCTTACTACAAGGTCACTTTTTACCCCTTTTCTCTACCTATTCCCACAGGACACGCATTGGCTCAGTCAGTCAATTATTGGAGAAAAATTTTGTCAGAACTAATGCAAAAATAACAAGAGACAGGAAGTATACATCCAGAAAACTGTGTCCGGTGGGTCTAACGAGTATAATCAATAGAAGGAAACCAAAGGGCGGAGTCAGAGTGTCTATGCAAGAGAAAAACATTAGAAAATATTTATGGAAAGAAATATCAGAACAAAAATATTCTAAAGCACCCATTTTCAGCGTGTTGGTACAGACAGGTTGGGAGGACTAAACGACTGTCGCACTAGAGATTTAATGCTCTCATTAAAGAAAGTTGAAGCAAGCAACTGTTGTAGTAAAATTTCACAGTCTAATTAACTATGTGGAAGGATGTCGTGTGCGGTGGTTGACGAGGTCCGTGGTCCCCGTGTATCTTGAGAGTCAGCAAAATGAAGTTGGGAAAGGAAGTCGGTGCCGGGACGGAATTGAGCTGAGTCAGCAGAATGCCCCTCACATCTCTACTCCTCTCAAAGAAAATGAAAGCTATGAAACTTTATAGGTTCACATAAAGCCATGTCAGATCATTCCACATGCCTTATTTCTAAATTAAAGGCAATATCGTCATATTCCATGACAGGTTGGACGAAAGGAGAAGTATTCCTCTTTTCATTACATTGTCTATTCTTCCCACCAAATGAAAATATCAACGCAAAAATATCTAACAACTTTCTTTCCCAGGCACCACAGCTAAACAGTCAGTTCGGCATGGTGCTCTCCTTCCTGTCTGTCTAAATGTCATTCTGAGATAACTCCTATCTTTTCCTTACACTCTACTTTTCCACCCGTCGTCCTATTCCTAATCCCCATCCGCAAACGCAGCACTTAAATATTCCTAATGCCCTTATCCATGCTTGAAATCATAAATCTTAATGCCCATATCTTCAAAGAAAAACCCAACAATAAAAATCTTTACTCCAACTTTCTAACCAGTTAAAGGATGTTGCGTCTTTTTCATTACACAACTTAGAAATTCAAAGCATTACAATTTTACCACAAGCAGTATTTTGTAGTCAGGTAAATTTAGCGCACTTGGAAAAATTCATAAAATGAAGGCCGAATGGTTTGCATAAGGATTTATTGACTGAATTAATTTTCGGCAACATTTCGGACAGTCGGATAACAGGAAATCTGAAGGAAGAACCTATTCGAAAACGCTTCTAACGTCATAACGTCACACTATCCTTTAACCGAGCTAAATTTTTCAGTAGTACCTCGGTATGTATCTCAGCGATAAGGTAAAATTCCAACTTGTATTCTCCTATATAGTTTTCCAGCGCTAGAGAAGATTCATTGTTGGGAGTGTGTTTGTGTAGATATGAAGATAAACTCGGTGGTATAATTTCTGGGTACGAGAAGCTCAAACATAGTTTGTCGGCGGGTAGACAACCAAACGTCTTTGAACAAAGAGGACGGCTCCATTGGGACATCAGAAAAATAAGTGGAAACGGGACACACGAGTCACACTACCACAAAAATTTTGACGCGAAGTTTTACCATCGAACACAATATCTAATATTCTACCGTAATCCTCCATTGGCATATGAACTGTTCAATTGTATTTTTTATATTTCGATTGTACACGAATGAATTGAATAAGATGTGCCTAGAATCGATTTTTACCTCAAAAATCGGTGTCAAAAAAGACAAGTTCCTAACAAACAACAGAGGAGAATATAAGAGATTTCCTTCCTATTTCCTTTTGATAAGACTAATCTGTGCCATCAGTGTCGAGTTAGGGAGTGAATAAAAGGAGTTGCACGTAAGGACAACCTTGTGCAAATAGATATACCTTATTACAAACAAGAAAATCAAATATAGTGGAAGAAGTAGTATTTCTAGTCTATCCTTCATGTCAAAGTCAATAAGAGTTTTCCCCTACATTCTCCCATCGTCCATCAATCAGGGAAAGAGAAGAGTCAACACAAATCAGGTGTTAGTGACAGAAAATAAGAGGGCAAGTAGAAGGGTAAATTAGAATGTCGACACTATGACAGGGACACTTCCCTCTATTCATGATTTCCCTGTCATTCATGAATAAGGGAAAGGAGATTGTGCAAACAGAAAAGGCTAAGAACTTCATAACTAGAGCTCCTCTTACTTGTTGAAGGAGTTGGAAATAAATAAAACTCATGCTCCTATATACGAGGAATAAACACAAAAGAAAATCTCTTGAACTACACGCTGTGTGTAAATAAACGAGATCCTTGGAGTGTCCTTATGTCAAGAATATTCTTTCATCTAAAATCCATACATGTTGGTCTCATCATAAAAACGAAGAAAATAAATTATTTGAACCATGTGTCGCTCACTATTAACGAGTCATGAATAATAGTAATAGTAGAAAATTTAATGTAAAGATATATAGCACATAAATCAAAATCAAAAACTTACTGCTTCCGTATGAATTGGATGAACACTGAATAGCATAGCCGCTACAAAGCTTCCAAGTTCTGATAGAAACAACGCACAAACCCTGAAAAAATTAATATAAAATGGTTTTGAGTTAGCCAGTGGCCTATGGCGACTCGAGATTATAAGGTCATCTGCATTACGCAAAGGTTAGTGAAACATGGATTAGATTTACTAAGAATGGGTGGTGGTACTACTGTTATTGGATTAGACACGAAGTGACTCTTATATAAAGGAAACGTTAAGGTTAGGCGTGGAAAAGTTTTGTCCAAGTGCCTGTGGACAGAGGAAAACGAACTATTCATGGTCCGTCCGACTTTTTCTTGCGTGAAGGGAAGGGAAGGGCATGAACAGAATTCGAATTTCATTTTATCAAAGACTCACCTGAAATAGAGTACAGAGACGAGGCCGTGAAGAAAGATATTAACTAAATGGTAGCCCATGGGTTCCAATCCGTGGATGGCATAATTCCAGCGAAATGTGAGGACACAGAGTGGTCGATAGGATTTGTGGCTCTGCTCCTGAATCACACAAAAAATACACGTTCAAATTCCAAGCCTTTAGCTCCGTGGAAGAAAGAGATAACACACATCTCTTATTTTAGACTCAATTTAAATTCAATACGGGAAAGTTAGACCGTCCTTGGTCCGTCCTGACTCTATATCTCTAAATCACTCATCCTTCTATACCAATTACTCTAACCAGAACATTCACCTTTGTTCTTACAAAACCGGAAGGAGGTCTGACAAGTTGAGAAATAGTAGGAAGAATCTTAGAAAGCGCAGCGTTCATCTGTGAGAGAAAACAACAAGAAAAATGTTCCTACATATGTAACTAATTAGAGTTTGTTCAAACCAGGTCGAGCATGAAGCCATTGGGAAGGAAAACTACGTGAAGGAAGAGTGAGCTGAGAAAATCGGGTTAGAGAGAAAGTAGGAAGAAAAGGTGGCTGGCGTTTCGCCCTGTCTAGTTTTATCTACAATGAAGAAAGAAGGAAAGAAGGGCTAAGATGCAAGCAGTAGATCTTCATTGCCAGAATACATTTTTCCGATTAGATTGATATCGATTGGTTGGTTGAGTCGACAGAAACATTCATCTGGTAGGGAAGATCCATTAATTATGCCCATGTCTGCTCCTCAACCTGCTTCCCGTATGTACCGTAGAAAAAACGAAGAAGTGCATTTATAGATGGAGAAAACGTGCTTTTTGAGTTGTGCCTCTGCACAAGGATCCTCTGCTTTCATCCCACCTATGTTTCTAAGCGTAAGTACTACATGTGTCTTTTCTAGCCTTAAACCAGAGAGCTTGAGCTTAGCTCTGAGAGATGCAATTGATGGAAAGGGATTCAAGGGAAAGAAAAGAAGTCCAGCGTCCGGTTTCTACTCAGGCAGGGGCTTGGACACTACTACTACGTCCATCCACTCAAAGATGAGTTTGATGACATGGTTCTAGAGAAAATGATGGACCGACAGACAGATAGATGCTTTAGGATAAATGTGCACAGCACACACTCTCCTGAATGAAAGAAGACTCAGATGCGGGGAGACAGGAAGACATATGCGTCAGAAGCGAGGAAGCATAACTCCCTCAAACATGCACTACTCGACTCAGACAACCGGGAGTTCAGGATCGATTTCTCCTAGCTAGAAAAATTCTATCCCACATTCTCTAAATTTTTCCTTCTTCATCCAACATATTCCTTAAGACCACAGCTCATTCAGAGAGCTCTAGCACAAACATTTATCTCTATTCTCCTTATCCTCATTCCTTTTTGCTTTTGTTCATCCCCATTGTATTCCTCATCCCTTACATTTACTTAATATTCCTTTCCTCCACACAAACACAACAACAATTTCCTTTGCCCCGCAAATATCCTTTCCTTCCTCAACAAACAAATCCTATTCCTTCCCCCAGACACAGATTCAGGAAAACTCCTATCCAGCTGCTCATTCTACTCACATAATTAGAACCATAAAACAATGAACATGGACCCAACGAAATACACAAATTCAGACATCCAAAAACAACAGGATTTTTAGTATATACTAGTACATGACAAGTTAACCAAGGAAAGTAAATGCAGATCTACTCTGTTAAAAATCATATTCATTTTTGACTTGCTTTCTTTTGACCAGATGTTCAACCTAATCTTTCCGTCCGTAAAAGTTAAAGTGCTTTAAGATGGTCATATGGAAAATCCATGTCCACACTCTGTCATTCCACTTTCACCGGCTCAACAAAACTCACTTTAAAGCTTTTAACAAGTGCCTTTATGCCAATCTAGTCTAGAAACAACAGAAAAGAAGCACAAAGAAGTGAAAATCTTTTTGTCTCAAGAAATCGATTGGAAGAACAAGTGTTGGTGGGTTGGAGAAATTCACACATCAGCAATTGTGAGTCGAGTCAATTTACAGGCGTGGCTGTACATTGCGACCAGTTTGTGGAAACAAAAAAGAGTAAAAAACTAGAAAAATGGTTGAGATGTACAGAGAGTTGCTGTTGTTGGAACTCAATGCAAGACAATGGGTCACTGGAGGCAACGGAAGACAGAGGTCGTAAATAACGACAAGAAACTGGCATTTTTCCTCAGTCCAACATCAGGGAATCAGAACTTTCACGTTCTCTAGGTGCCAGAGATGTATGGATGTGAAGTATCAGGTCTGAATCTGAGAAGAAAAAAGATTTCTTCAACTCTATAGTAATTTGTACTTGCAAGTATTCAGTATGTACAATGTACGTATAGGGATGTCAAAAATGTAGAGAAATTCGTCACGTCGGCTCCCAAAAGATTAAAAGAAAAGAATGTAATGGAGCTAATGCCAGTAGTGTTGAGGGACTTTTGAGTCAAGATTGGCTTTCCTCCTCGTATCGTCCTCCAGGGACGGGAGCCAGCTAGGCTCTTCCGATTAGACCAACCAACAAGAATGTCCCTTGTATTATTTTGCCAAGCCAAAACCATTTGTCAGAATGCAGCAAGTAAACCAGGAACCACTAGATTTTCGAATGTGTACCAAACACCTTGGTGAACATATGGGGAAAGCCTGACATCTTCCTATTTTATTTCATATCCTTTGGGAAATCCCACATTGCTACTTCTTCAACGAACTTGATCTATTAGATCCAAGATTTTCATCCCCTCAATTTCCAGAACCCTTCGCCTAACTATGTACACGTACTTTCTTTCGCTTCCCAATAAGACTTGGTATCGTGAGTGTACTGGTGGAAGTAAAAGTTAATCGTTGATAAGGCTCACGAATAAGTCTTAATAACAGTAAATGGGTAATTATGACCATGTATAAGTACATCACAAAATTACAAATAACTTAGTTAAAACATTCGTCCACCATAGTCTAAAAAGCTACAACTGTTTTCCCAGAAAGGTCGTAGCACGTTTGCGTGAAGAAGTCTAGAATTGATCCAGTTCTAAAATTCAAGTAGGAGCAAGCATAGTAGTGCAAAAGGGACTTTCAAGAACACTTGGATGCTCTCCTAAAATAAAATAAATGCTAGAAAGAAAGTTTATCTACTATAAAAAATGTTGGAAGAGTAAATCCAATGAATCGCATTAAAAAAGTATGTGACCATTCGGTGCAACAAGCCAAGCCCTCAAATCTTTCCCGAGCGGTGGAATACCAACTGAATAAATATTAAAATAGAGGGGGAAAAGTAACTACACTAAAACATGTTTGACCTATGAGTTGCTAGTCACTAGTAAAAAGAATCCTAAAAATCGACAAGATTATTTAATTCCCATAACCCAGTTACACGATACTTTTGGACTTTTTTTCTACCGTCATAGGCAGGAAAGGTAGGGAAAAGAACGGTTTAACTTGAACGACGTGTTAAAACCTTTTATCGGTTCTTTTTCCTCTCGGTTAAACGACTCGGATAAAACTAGTTGGAGAGAACATATAAATCGAGGAAAGTCGTTGAACGATTGGATAAAACAAATTTGAGGACATCCATTACGATGCTCGAAGTAGGAGACAGACCTAGAGTTCATGGGGTTAGAAAATAATTAAGGCTATAAAATTATTTGCTAGCGACACTTAATTATTTTTATAGGATATTGCATAGCCATTAAAGAAATGATTACCTCTCAAGATAATTAAATTTGATGTTTATTGGAGTAGACTATTCTATTTAAGAACTCCTGCAGAACTAAGTGCAGCAGGCGAGTCAGAGATGCTATTAAATAAATTTGCTCTACAGGAGGTAACAGTCCGAAATTTATTTAACTGCTAAGCCAGGACGGACAGCCGGTCTTAGCACTGGCTTTTGCTACTTGGACTATTTCAATTTCTCATGCGAGACTTGCCTACAAAGTGTGTTCAAATAGAAATGTAATCAGACAGTTAAAAACAACTTTAATCAGCCAGCTAAAAACAACGTTAATCAAATTCTCTAACATCTATAAATTTATTTTGAATCCAAGTAGCGAAACTCAGAATGCATAGTTTTATTGTGAATGATAAGTCAATACTAAAGAATTTCCCAAGTGGAAGGCAAAGGAATTTCAGCAATTAAATATGTTTGATAGGAGCTACACCCGTAAAGGAAAGGAAAGGAAGAAATTGTTTCATCGCGATCTATAAATACACAGCTGAAGGAAATTATTCGAAAGGCATGGCGAACAAGCTGTAGAATGAAAGTTTGGAAGGACAGGCCCTCCTGTCATTAGATTGCATTTGAATTACATTCATTTGTTTCGCCGAAATGTTTCTTCTCGAGGAGGATACTTAGATTTGCTATAGCTGGTAAAAGGAACAGAGGAAAAAGAAAGTTTTGAAGAGGGTAAAATGGATATAGAGGATTTCTGTTTTAAGATTGAAGTTTGTTAGTGGGGAACACACATACATAGGAGGACGAGGTGTTTGAGAAGGACGGGGCAATAATAGTGATGTGTCACATAGGAACATTATCCAGCTCATTTATTCCTTCTTCCTTTATCACTCCCCGTCTCTTTCCTTTCCTTTCAGTCCGCATCCATCTGATCAGCCCATTTTCTCAGACAATGTGATCCTACATTCAAGAGTCACCTTATTCTCACGTTGGAAATTTCTCCAATCCCAAGTGCCCTTCCCCCTTCGTCTAGATTCCAATCCTTAGATCTCCCCTCTCTGTCCTCATCTAGTCCAGACTTCACTTCCAACTCCAAACCATTTGTATCCAACACATTTTTTGTGTCGATATTTCGTAAATAGGACCTCCTTTTACTTAGTCTCTATCTCTTCCCCAGTTCATCTCATTCTCAACTTATAAACCCATATCACCTTTCTTTCCAGCCCCACTAGTTCAACACAACTTTCTCCTAATAAAACCAAACTACCTTAACAAAAACTACATGATCACTTATTACTGCGTATCCACAACCCATACACTTCCCAAGCATTTGTCCTCTTCCCACGTACGTGCTATATAGCATACTCACATAATTCTACAGGCCATCTGCAAAATTATTCCCCGATAGTTCTACACCAGCACAGAATATCATAAACAATGGTAGGAAATTGGTGGTACTTTAGTTTTAAAAAATAATCGTGTGATGTTCGATGGAAATTCAGCACAAAAGAAAGAATCTAATTTTACTGTTAAGCTACTTTTAAACGCTAAACTATCAAAAATTGACCTAATGATATTGATATAATTACTATGTGTAAGAACATCTTCTTCAGTCAGTTTGAAGGATTAAAATTAGGATTAAAATTAGAGAAGAGAAACTCATTCGCATTAGTTATTCACTCGGTGTAGGAAAAGGGTTGTTTGCTCAGTTTGGGTCACATGAATGAAATTTTCTGCCTGGTTTATATCAGAATCAAAAAATATAGTAACAAGGTTGACTCAGTTTTGGCATTAAAATAAACACGTAAGCGACTCCGATTCATCTGCACACTGCACACCATTTCACCCTCCCCTAGTATCCCTTTCTAATATGAAACACCCAAGCAGAAAATTGTGACTGGTAAGTAGTATTCTACCCTTCTTGATTTGTTCTCCTTCTGCCCTCTGATTCCATTCAGTAATTGTATGCTCCCTTAGATATCAAATCTACAAACATTTGAGCTACGAGTCATTCGCTAGGAATAAAACTCGAGACTAAATCTCCTCTCGTCACACTAACTTTAAGTATCTTTCACATAGTTGTCGGATATAAAAACTCCATAAAACCATGCTGAATCCAGAGATGTCAATAAAAGGGGTTTATAGTGAAGAATCAGTTGAGCAACGATTAAGACGATAATTTTAACAGTCCTTTGGCATAATAAGTTAAATCTTAATTAGATTTTTGGTTTTAGATTGTGGTTTAGTTGTGGTTTTCTGGGAAGAGGTGAAGCAGGAATGACGTGATAAGATGTGTCTCCATTGCATTTGTTCATCTACAATAAACCCTAATACGATTACCTGGCTTAGTCGTGAGGGAAAGCCTTGAGACTCCTGGGCAACAACGCACACGTTCAGGGGTAGCTGAATGATTGCATTATAGGAAGGCTTGACGGAGAAAGAAGGATCTAGTTAAGCTTTTGGTTAAGGAAGGCAGGAAGTTGAATAATGCGTCAGTGTCTTTATGTTAGATTCTAGGAAAGGAACCAAAAACCATCAAGGATGAATTTCGTTGGATGGGATGTGAAAGCTCTTCTGAATCCAATGCAAGGAAGAAGGGGGTTCCGAATTGGTAAAATGAATCAGAGCTCGGAAATAAATTAAATACCTCCACCTTATAGGGTTCTACATAGTTACACATGCCAGAGCTCTATTGAACGTGACGGGAGTTGGTAGAAATATACAGGAATATCCATCCATCCTCAGCTTTGGCTGTAGTGCTGTGAGATTAGGATTGGAGCTGGCATTGGCATGAAATGGAATTTTCCCATTGACTGCTCTTCATTTCCGGTCTTCAGTCCTGAGCTTTGGATGGGATGACAGTGAAAAGTGAAATTATTGAATGGAGTGTGCAGAGCCAGAGAGAAAGGAAGAGAATGTTCTCATATTTGGAGGATTGGAGATATGTCAAATCTAACCCCAGTCACCGGAGAGCAGCCAGGAGGAAAAGGTAGGAGCTAAGGAAAAGAATGACAATAAATGTCAAGGAGTTTTTAAATAAAAAAGACTCCAAAAACTATTGTCGCAGTGGGGAAAGAGAAGAAAGGGCTATGGATATACGCTCACGATGGTGGCAGAAATTTCTCCATTATATATGTGAAATGAACGGGTGAGGAGAGAATGTATAGCGAATGCATAATATATTATATGACAAAAGGAAAGTAGAGATAGCTAGGACCGAGAACGAATAGGCCGCGATGCCTCTACTAATACTACCAGCCCATCCAACATACCACTACTAAACTAGGCAAGAGACTCAAAGCCTCCACGTGAAATTTCACTAGAGACGAGGATGGCAACGGAGGAGAATGAGCTGCGGAGCTACGAGTGAACGCATTTATTTGCAAAAAATATTGCCACCAGAGAAAAGTTATTGCATTTTGTGGCGAAGAGGTGCATCTCTACTATCCGCACCATTTTCCACTCTTTTTTTCATCACCACAGAGAATACCTTCCACTCACTACATAATTATGCCCACCATCTACAAAAAACATACCCTTCACACTTTCTCATACTTTTGATTCAACAAACACCATAAAACACATCATTTCATTTTCTACACTGGAATTCAACCAATCTCTATAATTTTATATCTTAAGAGTTATACCTTGGATTCAATATCGTTCAAGTTCTACTGGCTATCAAATAATAAGCAAAAACCTTGCGCGACAAAAGATTTGTTATAGTAATCGCTTCGCAAATGAAACCAGGCAAACGTAAAGCCAGGGACGTTCAAACTTTTTTAAGGAGTTATTGCATTCCCGCGTGACGGATACAGTAGCGAAAAACCTATCGTGTTAACACGCAAAGACCAAATTAGCGCACTGCGTCAAAACGATGTGGGCAATTCTGGTTATAACTCTTGGTTTCGTTGCTATCAGTAAAACTCAACTAATCCTCTAGAAATTAGATTAAAATACTTTATTGCATTTCAACATCATTAAAAAATTTCGTTAGATTCCTGATTCTAAAGTTGTACATGTGTGTTCAAAGCAGACTGTTTACGCAGGTTTCACTTCATTTCAAAATTAGATGTAAAATTAAGGATAACCTAATAGGCTAATAACCAAGTGAGAAACGTATGGCGATAATCGTTCTTCCAGATTAACAAGTTAGCAAGAAATAAAGCTAGAAACATAAATTCATCCTTGTAATATAAGAAATGATACTGGTCCGGTCTAAAAATAATTAGCTAATCTACAATTTACTGAAATAAGACTGCCTGATGCTAAAGGGAATCACTATCTTGGAAAAAATAACAAATTTAACTCCTCAGCACAGAATGACATTTTCACTTACTTCATATGAATATTGTTTTAAACTGAATTGTGTAAGAAAGCGAGAATCAAAAACGTACCTTGTGCATGGAAGTACCCCAGAAATCGTTAAAAAATAGATTCTTGATGGGCGTCTGTGGTCGGAGATCCCGATTGTCTCTAATTGCACTCACATCGTCGAATACAAATCCACAGTTGAAGCTGTTGTAGTAGCAAAGGAAACATGTGATGATGATCACCCCTGAGTACACCTGACTCAGGCTCATTGTCTGAAAATTACAAAAATACAAAAAAATATAAATAATGTATGGGAACAATATTGTTCAGTTTGTTAAATCACAAAATCGACTAGAGTATTGCTTAATCTTCTGAGATTATGGTGTACGTGGAATGTTTATAAACCTAGGACGCAGGATACGAGGATTTGATCCACCAGGTTTACATTACGACTATCTCAATTGTAAAATCTGGAATACAGCGTGATGTTTGTAATGGAAAATCAATGAGTTTAATTCTTCTGTGGCTTGAAGCATAAAATTCACTAAACCCAACACATTTTTTATGTTTTCCTTTACTGGCAAAATCACTGGAGGAACTATAAAAATTCCAAAGGAACAAGTTTCACGTCTTCCTATAAAAACACCTTGTTCCAGCTGCGTGGGTGTTGGTTGAACCAACTCGAGGAATCAAGTTTTGTAAACCTTACTCTTTTTCACTTTGAACATTATGGTTTCGCTAGAGTACTAACCACATGCACATCCGTGTAATCTTTATTCAAGAAAATGTGTCTTATCAAAACTACTACTTAAGTCTCACTCATGAATTCCAATTGTTATGAAATTTATGAGGTTAATTTTCAGAATCTTTATCTAAAATTTCATAAGGGGGAAAAAACTTTTCTAACTACCTTCCAGCTATTGCCATTTTAAGAAGAGAGAGATAATGGTGCAAATTTTTGGAAAGGTAGTTATAAATCTCATGGGTGTAAATCAGAGAAGAATAAAGAATTTGAAATCAGCGGTACAAAGCAGAGTACCATGGCTGTCTTTCTGTCCCAACTGAGAATTTCCAGACAACGACGCTTGTTGAATGAATTTTGGCAAATTGCCTGCCTCCTATTTTAAATTCTGGAACCAAGCAGACAGCCAATGACGCTTGGAGAGATGTGCACTATAAATAGCTAAAAATGAAGTACACTCAAAGGAGTGGTTCTCTCCAGAGGTTTTACAATTTATCCTAATTTGCATAGCTCAGTACTCTATGAGATCCAGTCAAACCATTCTCATTCTGCTCAAGAGGAAACAAACTCTAACAAGTCTGATTTTATTCCTTTCATCGTTCTACAATAACAAACTATACATTACAACCTCTTGAACAAGACTCAAGCAATGGAATGAGCAGATCTCTCCCTAGTACTCCCGTTCAATTGGGAACTAAAATAGAGTCAAATAAAATGTAAAATATTCCATCACCACCAATGACAACTTCATTTGCCAGCATATGGAAAAGTAGTCACAGCTGTCTTCGCCTTAAAATCGAGCTCTTCTACTCGTCCAAACAGGAGAAAAGTTATTGTTTGCCAGGATTGTACAAAACACGTGGAACGCTTAATATGATCCA